>JAVSCE010018602.1:0-131185 GCA_032199065.1 Smutsia gigantea | reverse complement strand
ACAGAAACATGATTTTCAATTTGTAATAGGATAGCTGATACTACATCTATACATAGATAGATAGATAGATAGATAGATAGATAGATAGATAGATAGATAGATGATAGATAGATGATAGATAGACAGACAGGTAGATAGATAGATAGATAGATAGATAGATAGATAGATAGATAGATAGATAGATAGATAGATAGGATATAGAGTTTATTTTCCCAAAGAGTTGAGTAACGCTTTTCTTGTATGCTATATATGATATTCAGTACAATCTAGAAAGATGACAAGCAACAAATATAAAAGAATAACATTTGCAAAATGTAACTAACTAAATCTAAAGCAATAAGATTCAGATTAGATTTTGAACATAATAAAACATTTATACTCTTTAGATTTTATAACATATTTCCCTTTCTTTTTAGAAAATCATCTTTTATGTACATGTTGTGTCATTTTTCCAGAGATCTGAAATACCAAGATACCAAGACTTGGAATTTGTTAATCTATTTTTTTTCTTTTAACTTATATTTTTCTTTGGGGATTACATCTTTGGTCTATTTTACTTTTTCTATGCTTATTGAAATTATGACTAACAGCCCAGTTTCTTTGGTTGTATGTTTTGTCAAGTATCTTTTCCAGATACACAAGGTGACTGTCCCAACCAATCAGGGAGCTTCCTCTCCTCCTCCTCTCTTTCTCAGAATTATTTCTAATATTAGTTTATTGTTTGTCACTGAGAAGTATAGCAGACACTGTTGGCCTAACAGCTATTACTCCTTCTCTGATTTTAGGGCAGTGATTTTTTTAGTCTCCTCTGTAGTTAGAGGTGGTGATAGAACACAGTTCAAAGTAAGCAGATATAAATAGGAATCGCTGGGTGTGGCTCCCAAGCAACTCTTTAAAAGAGTGGGGAGCCGGGGTTTGTGGTAAAACCAGTTATTTCACTAGCTTATGAGAACAAATTTTGCCCATCTCTTCACAATTCCACATTTAGTGACATCATGCTGGCAACTTAGCCTTAGGAGAGTATTACACAACAGAAATCAGCTGATGCTACAGATCAGGGACAATTCCCATCCCACCCCTCCCCTAATTCCTCGAGTTGGCTCACCAACACACCATTGGGGCAGAATTACCTCTCTCCCTTTTCTTTCTTGCTTCAATAAGGCAGGAGATAAATAAAATTTATCTTAGTGGAGCTGCTGTATTAGCCTTGGGTTGCCTACTTCCAAATTTTTAGGTCAGAACATTAAAATCCTTATTTTATATAAGGTCAATATGCTGCAATTTTGCTGCAGTTAGATACAATTCTAACAGATACAATGACAGAAAAATTTTTTGAAGATGTCCTATGTTTCTTATAAAATAAAAAATCAAATTATCACTATAGTCTTATAGAGAATTATTATCTCACACTTAAATCAGTGAGTGAAAAGCACAGCAACAGAGATTAGGTGAGTTTTGATTGGTAGAATGCACTTTGCCAGCAATCTAAATTACCTGCTTATGATCTGGTGATAATTTCACATGACACTGTGCATTGAGGATATAGGGGTTACCTAAAGTACTTTATAGCCCAAACAACTTTATAATAGAAATATTGAATGAAACTGATTTTCCATTATAAAATCTGACTCTCACATCCCACAAATTGTACAGCCAGACATATGTAAAATCAGAGTGTCCCAAGCTTTGACAGTGTAGAAATCTGAAGGGAATTTCCATCATTCGCAAGAACAATGTATTTGGAATGTGAAGCAAATAAGTACCTTATGCAGGGTATACTTTTAAAAATAGAGCAAAGTGATTTATCTAAAAAACACTATGAAGAACCTACTTCCTTCTTGTGTCTTGTGGTTTAGAAACACAACTTTGTGCTATTCAGAAAACTGGTATTGTAAAAAAATATATAGGACAATGAACTATAATTTAAGAATATAGTAGCTATTTAGTAACTTAATGAATATAACAAAATTCCAAGTCTGATTTAGGAAAACGTCATACAACAGATAAATGCACTCTGTCATTTGATTTATAATGCCACATTGTGCGTGTGTGTGTATTTTCACCACCTTATTACACTGTTTTTCTTTATATATAATATCCAGTGTTTTCTCTGTGTCTATACTGGCTTGTTTAAAATTTTTCTTTATTTATTTCTTTTCATGAAATTACAGTAAAAGCATAATTAATAAAAGATGCTTTCAGAGAATTATATTATTAATCACAAAAAAAGCCTGTTCTTTCAAAACATGTACTGTTTCTTCCCAAGTAGTCCTGATCATCGTCCCTGAAATAGGAAAAATATTTTATTTCGAATTATTAGAAAGTAGTACCAGACATACAACAATACCAGGGATACATATTGCTTGAAAGATTAGCTACTTAGAGGCAAACGAACAGCTCAGCTTAGGCAGAATTGTATGTATTTCCATTCACATATTTCCCAATGGCTTGACTAAATGAGAACATGCCTAAGATGTGACTACCTGGAGAGCTTGTCATGGGCACATACTCTCATGCCCTTATGAAAGCACTCCTGATCCAGGAGCTCTGTACTGGGACAAACCAACAGGGTTAAATATTTTCCACAGCATCTCAGGTATCTCTGCTGCAAGTCACCCTAAACCCATGCCTCGCCAAAAGAGTAAATTAGAGACAATTGAAACTCTGAAAATAAGGAAGTATTGTTGAATTTCTGTTGTAAGTCAAGGACACTATAAACATTTTTACAACATTAAATATGTATGAGGTATAATCAATCCCATTAGTAAAAGAACCTCGCATCAGAATTCTCTGAGAGAAAATAAGAAAACTTGAAAATGCTTCTTAATAGATTTTAATATGGCCCCAAAAGTGTTTAGGATGTAGATGGGCCTGGATGAAGAGGAGTTTGATTCATGACACCTGTTTAAACAAGAAATCAACATAAAAAAAGATACCGTATTAGTGTGCTCAGGCTGCTATAACAAAATGCCACAGACTGGGCGGCTTAAACAACGGAAATTCATTTCTCACGTTCCAGAGGCTGGCAAGCCCCAGATCAGGCTGCCAGTGAGTTAGGTTTCATTCTGAGGACTCTTCTCTTGGCTTCTAGGAAATTGCTATCCCATGTGCTTACATGACCTGTTCATTACGCAAAAGAGTAAGAACAAGCTCTCTGATGTCTCTTCTTAGAAGGACGCTAATCCTGTGGGATCAAGGCCCTACATTTATGGCCTCATTTAACCTTAACTATAGCCACACAAGAAGTTAGGGTTTCAGCATAAGAATTTGGAGGGAACAGAAACATTTAGTCCATAACAGGTATGCATTTGATTTCTTGAATATCATTCATCAATAATATTACCTAAATAATACCAGAAGATAAAAGCAAAAAATCAGAAAATTATTTCTAACTCTAAAATTATTTCCGGTTATTTCTAAAATCACTCCAAAATATTTAATATTTTTAAAAAGCCACACAAGTAAATTAGAAAGAGATAAAAATCCAAAAGAATAAATGAGAAGTATACCTTTAAACAAGTTTATAGCTTCCAAAGGGAAAAAAGTAGAAAAATAAATTGGGTGCATAACACAAGGCCATCCATGTGAAACAACTTAAATGTATATGTTTAAAAAATACTTATGATTTCTAAAGATGTCAACAAATTAATTGTTGGTAAAAATACCCAAACACTATAGTGGTGTTTTAGGATGGAAACCATGAACGAGCGTGTGGATAAGTGTTAAAAAGAATGAAAAGTAAAATTTTAAATGATAAAGACATCAACTGGACAAATGTGCTATCATCTGAGACTTATGATTAATTTAATTAACTCACCTAAGAACCATTAAAGAAAAAAAAAAGTAATATACATGATGAGCAAGTAATTTGCCCAGCAAACCAGTTGCTAAATATCTTGTGAAAATATTCTTCCTTTCCTTAAAAGATAATAAGGTTCAGTTATTTGTCTATAGAGTTGGAAAATTTAGTTAATCCTGGCAAGTGTATGGTTAAATGGGCAATTACATAAGGTAAAGGCAACTTAATTGTTGTAATCCTTCTCAAATGCTTTTTGCCATATGGATCAAGAGTCTTAATAAACTTCACTACCTGTTTTACCTATTCTAAATATATGACCTAAGAAAACAGAAATCTTCACAAAAATAAGTATATAAATTTCCACCTCAAAAATAATATCAACCTGAAAATAACAATACATATGATTATGTATACAGCTCATGTGTGTATATATATATATATATATATATAAATATAAATATGTATGCTTGTTTATAAGTGAATTGAATGACAGCAGTGTTACGAGGAACAGGTGGTAGGAATTAGGATTATTTTGTTATAATGCACTCACACTACCTGTGGAACGGTGTGGTGCTGTTTGAAAGTGGACTTGGTTTAACTGTAAATATATATTGCAAACCCTAGGGAAACCCACCCCTACCCCCAAAAATGTAAAAAAAGGAAGTATAACCAAGTATAATATATATATATGTGTGTGTGTATATATATATATATTGTAACTCCAGAGGGGAAATATTTTCCCAGCTCAGGGCAAAATGCCTTTGAACCGTGCCTTGCCAATGGGTTTCAGCCCCGGACAAGTTCACTATGGATTCAGTGTGACCAAAGAAATGACAGTAGAACATTCTTGGGGTAAAAGGGTTATACCCAACTTTATTTCCATGGTGGCAGGTCAATCACTAAAATCCCATCCTGTCAGAGCGAGTCTGCATCCAGCAAGCAGGTCTATGCCTCTGGGCCTCTTACCTGCACAGCCGTCCTCTGGGCCTCTGTTCTCGGTGCTGCACCACTCCAGCCTCTGATCTGCTCTCCTGCAGCCTTGCAGCTGTGCCGCTGCATCACCCAGAGCACTGGGCAGGCCTCTTTCTTTAGAGTCAGTAATGACGTATTGCCCACACATGTGTAGTGAACCAGCCAACCAGGGCCAGGTGAGAATCCTGGCCACAGGAACCTTCGTTTTATCCACAAACCGAAGTCAATCAAAAGAGAAATAAGGTGGGAGGAACCTGTTTATTGCATACAAGCAGCTGTCCATTTCTGCTCACCTAGAGACTTGGCTGCAGAAAAAGGGACCCCACCCAATGTCTCAGGTCATTATACATACATACATACATACATACATACATACATATATATATATATATATATGTATGTATGTATGTATAATAATTTTATACACAGCAGTAATAGTATAAGTCCATTTTCATTCCCGGACCCAATTCCAATGTAGGTAAGTACATGGAAGGGGGGTCTTCCCATATGTAACACTAAGCAATTCTTGGACACAAGTTGAGTGTTGGAGAATTAAATTCTGATGCTATCTGCCCAGAGACAGCACCAGAGTCCCCAGGTTAAGGGCTCTGTCCTACAAGATTGCCCCCACCCCCCACTCCAGATGACAGTTGCAAGCCCCAGGCAATTACCTGTGCTTCTGACCTACAAGCTACACACTGGAGGTTCCCACGACTTCCCCCTTGGGTTCAGTTAATTTGCTAGAGCAGCTCACAAACTTATGTTTACCCGTTTAATAAAGGATACCACAAAGGATACAAGTTAATAGCCAGATGAAGAGATACATGGGGCAAGGTTCCAAATGAAGGAGTGTCCATCGTTGTGGAGTTTGAGGTCTGGCTTGTTGGCACATGGAGGAGCTCTGTTTCCCCAAGCACAAAAGTGTTCCACGACTGAGAAGCAGGATCCAACAATGCAGAAAGAGAGAAGCTTTTCTCAGGGTTTTTTGTGAGGGCTTCATTGCATAGTCATGATTGACTAAATTGGCCACTGACTGATTCAGCCTACAGCTCTGCCCTTGAGTGGGGGTCCAAAAGTCTCTCATTAACATGATGAAACACCCATTTCACCTTTAAGACTCTACAGCGTTTTCAGGAACTATGGATGAGGATGAATATACCTGGGAAATATATATTTGGTCACATGAATGACCAAATATGTTATTTCTTATGATTCATTATATCACACATAGCAAATGGAATTAAAATATATACATTCTTAATATATATTATTTTAAAAATCCACTAGTAAATAACTTATGAAATTGGATATACTTTAAAATACATTTCACAACACGTGGAATACAACAATTATATTCGTTTAGCATAAGTACACTCTATCCTCTTCTTTGCAGTTCCTTAGAAAAACCAGATAACTAAAGTGATAATAAAAATAGATTGTCAATACATAAAAGGTTTCTTCTCACTTTAATTGCTCCATGATATTTCAGTTTACAAGTAATATGTATCTTTAATCTGAATAGCATAGCCTTTAACTTGCTAGAGTTAAATGCTCCAAAAATGAATGACTTTACATTTACCAAAATCTAAACTGGGTAGAGAGAAGCTCAGAGCTGCAGCATTCATCTTGATAATAGCCACAAAGTCAATTGGATTTCTTTTATGAAGAACTGAGTCACCCTGAGCTATTTTCAGTAAATTTTATATTTCTTCTCGTAAGGTCTCAAAGAGAATTGTTTACGTATTGTAAATACTAAGCTAAAGTACATATAGTTCAGAGAATATTAAATTACTTCATATTTTTTATGTGGCCTAATGATCTTTAAGGAAAATACTTTTATTCTTAAAAAGTTTCTAGCATGTGTGACATGTCCACATACATCAGAATAAAAGCTGTTTTGTTGCATTTGCTTATAATTTTAGAGCTGATTAATAATTAGTTTGCTATGCTTTCTTTAGTCCTGCCATCTATAAATTCGACATATGTTTTTTTATATGATTGATGTGATACTTTTATTGGGGTTCATTTAGGCAAAGCATTGACTTTGATGTGAGATACAGTAAGTATCAAATGGAAGGATTCCTAAAAGAGGCCATTTTAAAAGTTATCATGAAACTGACGTAAAATCAGACTCAGAAAAACATCAGTATCCTCCTCAGTCGGTTTCATTTGTGAAATTTAAATTACTGAACAACAGTGAATCATTCTGCTTAGTTCATTCCAACAGTTACAAGGCTAGCAAGTGCTTTAGGCCGCCGTGATGAAGGGGTAGTAAAAGAACACATTACCAAATCATAGGAGTCCTGTGTGCGGTTTAAGACAGCAGTTTGGCAGCTGCTTCATTTGTGACTATCTAAAACTAGGCTTGTGTTTGATCCTTCAGAGTGTATATTCAGTATAAATAAGATGAAAATGTATGCCATTCACATAACAATGAAGAATGGAAGAGAATTATAACGTTTTGAGCACCTACTATGTGATGGTTTTTTAAATGTCAAATCTACCTTTTATATTATACTATGATCTTGATTTTATAGATTAGGAAATACAGATTTTCAGGGGTTAAAGCAGTCACACAACTGTGTTTCTTGGGCTGGGCTGAGATTTAAATTTCCGATTTCATAATTTTACCATAACATACTGCACATAGGTTCAATCACAGATAAGTTCAATCAGATAGAAATTTTATTTTTTCAAAGTTCCCCATTCTTCTATAATGTTGACCTGGAAGGTCATTTTAAAAAGAGTGGATCTTCATACTCAACAAAATATTAACAAACCAAATTCAAAAGTACATCAAAAGGATCATCCATCATGATCAAGTAGGATTTATTCCAGGGATGCAAGGATGGTTCAACATTCGAAAATCCATCAACATCATCCACCACATCAACAAAAAGGACAAAAAACACACGATCATCTCCATAGATACTGAAAAAGCATTTGACAAAATTCAACATTCATTCATGATAAAAACTCTCAACAAAATGGGTATAGAGGGCAAGTACCTGAACACAATAAAGCCTATATATGACAAACCCACAGCCAACATTCTACTTAACAGTGAGAAACTGAAAGCTTTTCCTTTAAGATGGGGAAAAAGACAAGGATGCCCACTCTCCTCACTTTTATTCAACATAGTACTGGAGGTCCTAGCCACGGCAATCAGACAACACAAAAAAAATAAAAGGCATCCAGATTGGTAAGGAAGAATTCAAACTATCCCTGTTTGCAGATGACATGATATTGTACGTAAAAATCTCTAAAGAATCCACTCCAAAACTATTAAATCTAATATCTAAATTCAGCAAAGTTGCAGGATACAAAATTAATACACCGAAATCTGTTGCATTCCTCTGCACTAACGATGAACTAGCATAAAGAGAAATCAGGAAAACAATTCCATTCACAATCGCATCCAAATGAATAAAATACCTAGGAATAAACCTAACCAAGGAGGTGAAAGACCTATACCCTGAAAACTACAATACACTCTTAAGAGAAATTAAAGAGGACACTAATAAATGGAAATTCATCCCATGCTCTTGGCTAGGAAGAATTAATATTGTCGAAATGGCCATTCTGCCTAAAGCAATCTACAGATTCAGTGCAATCCCTATCAAAATACCAACAGCATTCTTCAATGAACTAGAGCAAATACTTCTAAAATTCATATGGAACAACAAAAGACCCTGAATAGCCAAAGTAATCCTGAGAAGGAAGAATAAAGCAGAGGAAATTATGCTCCATGACTTTAAGCTCTATTACAAAGCTGCAGTAATCAAGACAATTTGGTACTGGCACAAGAACAGACCCATAGACCAGTGGAACAGAATAGAGAGCCTGGATATAAACCCAAGCATATGTTGGCAATTAATATATGATAAAGGAGCCATGGATATACAATGGGGAAATGACAGCCTCTTCAACAGCTGGTGTTGGCAAAACTGGACAGCTACATGTAAGAGAATGAAACTGGATTACTGCCTAAACACATACACAAAAGTAAACTAAAAATGGATCAAAGACCTGACTGTAAGTCATGAAACCATAAAACTCTTAGAAAAAAATATAGGCAAAAATCTCTTGGACATAAACATGAGCAACTTCTTCATGAATATGTCTTCCTGGGCAAGGGAAACAAAAGCAAAAATGAACAAATGGGACTATATCAAACTAAAAAGCTTCTGTACAGCAAAGGACACCATCAGTAGAACAGAACAGAAGGACATCCTACAGTATGCGAGAATATATTCATAAATGACATATCCAATAAGGGGTTGACATCCAAATTATATAAAAAGCTCACATACCCCAACAAACAAAAAGCAAATAAGCCAATTAAAAAATGGGCAGAGGAGCTGAACAGACACTTCTCCAAAGAAGAAATTCACATGGCCAACAGGCACATAAAAAGATACTCCACATCACTAGTCATCAGGGAAATGCAAATTAAAACCACAATGAGATATTATCTCACACCAGTAAGGATGGCCACCATCCAAAAGACAACAACAAATCTTGGTGAGGATGTGGAGAAAGAGGAACCCTCCTACACTGCTGGTTGGATTGTAAATTAGTACAGCCATTGTGGAAAGCAGTATGGAAGTTCCTCAAAAAACTCAAAATAGAAATACTATTTGACCCAGGAACACCACTCCTAGGAATTTACCCTAAGAATGCAGGAGCCCAGTTTGAAAAAGACATATGCACCCCTATGTTTATTGCTGCACTATTTACAATAGCCAAGAAATGGAAGCAACCTAAGTGTCCATCCGTAGATGAATGGATAAAGAAGAGGTGGTACATATACACAATAGAATATTGTTCAGCTATAAGAAGAAAACAAATCCTTCCATTTGCAACAACATGGATGGAGCTAGAGGGTATTATGCTCTGTGAAATAAGCCAGGCAGAGAAATACAAGTATCAAATGATTTCACTCATCTGTGGAGTGTAAGAACAAAGAAAAAACAGCAGCAGACTCACAGAACTCAAAAATGGACTAACAGTTACCAAAGGGAAAGGGACTGGGGAAGGGAGGGTAAGGAGGAAAACGGGCTATTACAATTAGCACACATAATGTAGCAGGGTGGGGGTTGGGTGGCGGGATATGGGGAAGGCAGTATAACACAGAGAAGACAAGTAGTGACTCTATCGCATTTTACTACGCTGATGGACAGTGACTGCAATGGGGTATGTGGTGGGGACTTGATAATAGGGCGAGTCTAGTAACCACAATGTTGCTCATGTAATCGTATATTAATGATAGAAAAATTTTAAAAAAAGAGTGGGTCTTCAATAAATGTCATTCCTGAGATGCAGATAGGGTGCTGTCTTGCCCAGGTTCCAGCTGGCAGGCAGAGGGAAGATAGAGAGTCTCAGCTCTTCTCTGGAACCTACACTGTGGTGATCCACATCATTTTCTCTCATAGGCCATTCAGGATGACATGGCCCATCAGCACGCAAACTGCAATGCGGTCTGTCAGGAAAAGGCAGTGCCCAGCTAGAAGCCCTCAAACCCAGTTCAAATGTATTAGTATTAAAAAATGAGAAAATGGATTTTAGTGGACAGCTTCACTGTTTACCACAACCACTCTAATCCACACAAACCTACCTCTTGGAGGTCATTGAGATGACATGACCCCAGCTGTGAGCTGGATGTGGGCATTTGGACGCTCCTAAGTGCCCCCGTTCTTAAAATGCACCATCTACCCACCATTCCCTCATAGTCAGAGGTCTTCAAGGACTCAGGTTTGAGAGAGCAATGTGTTGTGGAGACACTCTGGACAGTATACATGACTGAACCCAGCTAAGGCCTCTATATAAACTTTTAAGATTCGTGGGAGGATGGAGATCTACTCATCTTGCAGCTGCCCAGGACAAGCCTCCCATATAAATTCCCTTGCTCATTGAACTTGCCACCTACCAATCCGGAGCCATCTGCCTCTTTTTTGGCATCTTCTTGCCTTCGATATATGGGGCCACTTTGTGAACCAACACTACTTCATACTAGGAAATTATTTTAAGTGTTTTTAATCTTAAACTTTTTATTTTGTTTTATCTAACGTACTCCCTTTTGATGTGGCTTTTCTGTGGACTAATAGAGTAACAGCTAATATTCCACCTGTAGAGTCTCCCATATCTTCCCGGTTCAAACAACACTTTATGCCCTAAAGTGTATGTAGTTAAGATGAGCCCCAGAACAAATAGAGTCAGAATCAAGCCAGTCTCAAAGAACTGCTGAAATTTTAGGGGAAATTTTAAAGTTTAGATCAACCCTAAAAAGAAAGTTTCATATGTGTGTGGAGAAAAATTAGTTATGTGGAGATTAGAGTGGGGTTGAATGTGAGAAAGATGGCACAAAAAAAGCAGAGCAGTCTTAAGGATTCACTTTGGTGGCAGGTATCATCTATCTGTCTGTGTCTATCACCTCCTATTTATTCACTTACTATCTATCTCTGTCATCTGTCTATATCTCTATCTATCATTCTCTATATATCATCTATATATTCATCTATCTACCTAGCATCTATCTGAATATCATCTATCTGTCATCTGTCTACAGGGCATGATCATTTATAGTAATGTTTTTGAGATGCATCCATGTCACTGTGTGTATGAACAATTTCTTCTTTTTATTACTGGTGGTAAACCCTTATGTGAATGTGCTCTAATTTTTCTTATCTATTCTCATGTTGATGTACATTTAGGTTGTTTCTAGCTTGGGAATATTCTGAATACAGCTCCTATGAACATTCTTGTGTAAGTATTTTTATGGACATATGGCTTCATTACACTTAGTTACATCTTCAGGAGCGGAATTACTGGGTCATAGGGTAAATATGTTTAGTTTTGTAATAAACTGTCAAAGTGACTAGGTTCAGTTTATTCTATACCAACCAGCAATGTGTGTGATTTCTAGTTGCTCCAGTTCCGCACCATATAATGTTGTGTGTGCAGCTATGTGATTTTTTTTAGGCATTTCATAATATGTTAGAGAATAATTTGATGTTTTAAAATACATTTCTGTCATTGCTATTGTTGATCACAGTTCATGTACACAGACATTTGTATATTTCTCTTTTGTTGTTTTGCTTGTATTTAAATGGACACATTTTCTTTTCATTGTTGAAGGAGTCCTTTAAATGTTGTGTATACGAAGATGATTATGCATATTTTACCAATCTGTAAATTGCCTGTTCATTTTTTAATGTATATTTTAGTAGGAAAAATGTTTAATTGGGTAAGATTTAATTTCTCATTTGTTTTCTTTTATGATGATGCTTTCAGTGTCCTGTTTATGAAAACCTTGTCCATCCCAAAGTTGTAAAGATGCTCTGTTATCTTCTAGAACCTTTATAGTTTTGGCTTTTATGTTTAGGTTTATGGTTCTAACTTTTTGTTTAGGGCTATGGTCCATCTCAAATTAATACTTGTATGTAGATAACTAGCCAGTCTAGGCTAATAACTTTCCATACAGATAGCCAGGTGTTCCAACACCATTTGTTAAAATGACTTTCCATTTTCCATTGAATTGAATTAATGTCTTTGTTGAAAAATGACTAAACTTTTGCAAGGCAATTTCTTGACTCTCAATGTGCTCCTTTGATTTTTATGTTCATCCCTATACAAGTAATAGACTGCCTTCGTAATCAACATTATAGCAATCCTTAAAATGAGATAAGTCCCCCAATTTGTTTTTTCTTAGTCTTTTCAATTTATTACATCAGATGATGCCTTTTTCATTAAAAGCTCCTTCATTCATATTTGCTCAAAGTTTTCATCATCAGTATTAAGGTATCCTGATTCTTGGTGCTTCAAAACAAAAAGTCTTTAGTTTTTAATATTTATCCAATATTGTTTTTGCTATTTTTCTATCCTTTCATTTCCATGGAGATCTACTCATCTTTTAGAATCAGTTTTCATCATTTTGCTGAAATCCTGTTCTTTGCATGCATTTTATTATCCTTTTACTATATTATGTTAAATAATTATCATGGTTATTTTAAAGTAGGGTGAATTTCTTCCACACTTTTAATTCCAAAATCTGGCTAGTTTCTGGATGTGTTTCCTATTGACTGTTTCATCTGTTTGTGGACCATATAGACATGGTCTTGCTTCTTCACATAGACATAAATTTTTTGATTGTGTATTGTGGATTTTGTATACAAGAGCATTAGAGACTAAAGTAAATAATTTTTATCCCCCAAAATGACAAATATTTTTTTGTCAGATTACTAGTATTGGGGGATGTGTCCATCTCATCTTTGGTGGGGTTGCTTCTAGGGTTTATTGAGCTCAGTTAGATTCAGTTTGCTATTGGTTTCAAATATTTTGGGAGTGGCATTGGAATTTTTTTTTCAAAGTATCTTAGAATCTGAATAATGGAAAGGTTCTTGAAAGCCTTAGGTACCTTATAGCTGGAGAATATCTGCTTCTGGCCGAGATGGAGTAATTAACATGGACTAGATGCACCCTCTCATCTTAGGCAGTGTAAAGAAGCAGAACACATATTTGAAACATTGAATTCCCAAACACAGGCAACAAAGCATAGCTGTCCCTGAAAGACAGGGAACAAATTAGATGTGACTTATGACTGCCCAGTTATTTTCTTGAGAGTTTCCATGCTGTGGCATGGAGTCGGCAGAACCCAAATGGATCCTAGCAGACTCCCTGAGATGAGGAGACAGCTGAGAATCCAAAGAGGTCAGGGTTTCTAGAGTTTGCAAGCCAGAACGTCAGAGAGGAGAGAGCTGCATAAAGAAGAATCCAAGACATCTACAGAGGGTTCCCCCCAGATAACTCAGATGAGTTCTGATCAGCAAATTCACGTAAGGAAACCACCCAATGTTTGACAAAGCATCACCCACAAGGATTAGAGGTTAAAGTACCTGGCCCTCACAAAAGGCTATGAATAGTGCCTGTTTCCACCACCAAGATTGGAAACCCTCATAATGTATGAGATACTCAGGAGGATCTTGCCTCAGCAGTAGGGAATAATTAGCTCTGGGCTAAATATGTCTTTAGTCCTGCCTAACAAATTTCAAAAGCAAGACACAAAGGGATCAAACTGCTTCCAAGTATCTTAATTATGTATCATAACAATATAAAAATAAAAATATCTCACTCCCAAAGACACCAAGAATACATAGGAACAGTAAAATATGACTGTAATTAGAATAAAAATGAATCAATTCACACTGACACTCTGCTTACTGTTACTAAGCACTATATTTTAATGATTTATCCCTGTTGCTATCTTACATCTATTCTGTGGCTTCTAACTGTGTTATAACAGTTCCCAGAGCTCATAAACCCCATTAGAGCTACCATTTCTCTCAGCGATGGAAAACAGTTTGTTGTCACATCATTACCACCACAGTCAGTGCTGAAGTGAATATCATTGTACATGTCTCCTTGTTTACCTGTTCCACATCTGCTCCCTGGTCCTTGATCTGTTCTCACGTTGAAACCATTCTTCATGTGTATTTCTTCAATGAATTCACCTTGCACCCTTCACTCTGCTCATGTACTGCCTTAAATATCTCAGTACATAGTCAGTGCTTGGAATCATTTATAGTAAAATGAGACGTTGAGAATTTTCTCATTGAAAAGAGAGTTTGAGTAGCCATATGACAAATCTGATTTTCTCCAACAGTTTTGTCAAAACCAAAGGAAAATCATGAGTCAAAAAGAAAGAAATGGTAACTAAATTTGAAAAGGCTCATTTAAAAAGAAGGTAGTAAATTCAATCAAAATATTGTAAGACTAGAACACTATGGACATGTGTTGAGAGTGGAGGAGGAGGAGGAGGGAGCTGGTTAGGGACTCAGTTGGGAGGTTATTGCAACACCCTAAGTCCAGAGACGATAGTAGTTTGAACCAGTGTGTTAGAGAGAAGGCAGTGGGTTGAATCTGTATTTATTTTAAAGATAGACCAGACAGAATTTGGCATATTAAATATGGGCCATAGAGTAAAACAGAGCAGATAAGTATAATTCCAAGAATTTGGGTCTAAATGACTGTCAAGAAGGAGTTGTCTTTTATTATGATGGGGAAGACTGACATGTTGGGTATTTTGAGGCTTTGACCAGGTGTTTGCAGTTTAGGGCATGTTTAAGATATTAAAATGGAGATATTGGATGATCAGTCTGATATAGGAGGCTGTAGTCCAGAGATGATGTCTGGGATGGAGATATTAATTTTGGAGTTGTCTGCAGCTAGGTAGTATTTAAAGTCATGACACTGGACGAGATTGCCAAGAAAGTGTATATAGATAGCAAAAATTAGAAAAAATGGAAACAAATTCTAGGAGATTTCTATGATTAAAAATTAGCAAGCTGGGAAGGATTTAGGAGACTGACAGGAGCACATTGTGGGGGAGAAGGAGAGTCTGGTTCCCTGTGTGTCAAGGAAAGAGTGTTTCACAAAATAGAATGGTTAACTGTGTCCAATTTGTTTATGGGTCAATCAAAGTGATGAATAATATGAAGCGTGGATGTATAACTGTGTGGACAGGATATTTAAAAACTCTCCTGTGGTTAGAAAAATCACAAGTTTGAAAACCTGAAGGGTAGATTAGCCATCAAGCATAATTCACACATATACTGAATAACAATAATCACTTCATTTTGGGTGTACCAGTTAAAGTTATATAATGATTAATAAATACATATAATAAGTTGTGTAATAGTTTCACAATTTAATCTATGTATTTTTATTCCAGGGGCAATAATTTAGCAAATATCCAATTCAATATCAAAATGTTAAAATTGGAAAAAGTGGACAATTCATAGGGATATTGTTACATGGCGGTGGATTGTGGAATTCCTCAGTTCTTGTCTTCTTGAACGAAAGAATTCAGTCAAGAGACCCAATAGAGAGTTAAAACTGCAGTTATTTAGCACAACTAAATGGAAGGAGTTACAATCCATGTAAGTAGCAAATATGTATGGGTTTAGTTTGTTCTCCTCCATTCTTGTTTCTGCCAAAACAAAGAATTGAAAGGCAGAGACACAATAGCGAAGCAGAGAGAAAGTTTTATTTGAATACACTCCAAGGGAGGACTGGGACAGAGTTAAGGCAGACAAAGGCCTGGAACTTTAGGGGAGAATCTATTTATCACTACCTAGCTGGGAGGTACTTCTTTTGATTGACAGGGTGAAGTCAATTGATTGACAGCTCTAGTTATACACCCATTCCTCTTGGTGGAAATGTCTTTTCCCAAAATACACAGAAAGCACCTAGGGTTGGGGGGTGCAAAAACCACAATTTTATTTTGGGATGGTGATGATATGTGGTTTGGGCGGTTCTCAGTTTTGTTCAGTTGCAACTGTGTTGGAACCAATTTGGCCTGGTCGCCATAGGCAAGGAAGTTATCTCGCTGCAAAGTGTTTCCTGTCTTCAAGTGGGGCCCCCTAACTGGGTGGTTTTTCCCTTGAACCTTATCCTCACCTTCCCCAGCTGCTCATGTTTATCTTTCTACTTAACAATATTTTCTAAAATATCCTAAGCTTTCTCACAAGTCTGTTTTGAATAAAATCTTCACAAATATTTTATGTGGAATGTTTATAGTTCCTCCAAGGATGGATAGAGTCAGGCATGACCTCAAAACTTTTATGGTAGAGTCGAAAGAACAATTTCATTTCCTTCTAAGAAATAGCATAGACATGGCAAGTATATTAAACTAATGTTCAGAATCAAGAACAAACTTTCAATCTTAATAGAAATGAGTTGAGACAGATTTTTTTTTAAGCATCAATAATGTAATTTATGTCAACAGGACAGTTGTATTGAGTGTATCAGGAAAACAGAGCAATAAATTTGAGCATTATTCCATTATTCTACCTCAAGCCATGATGCTGAATATTATTAGTCATGTGTAATTCATGGTTAATAAAACAAATGGCTCTAATAAACAGATCTAGGACAGGATTCAAGGGGTATCACTTTTTTTTCTTAGATTTTTTTTAGTAAGGTATTATTGATATACACTCTTATGAAGGTTTCACATGAAAAACAATGTGGTTACTACATTCACCCATAATATAGAGTCCCCCCCATACCCCATTGCAGTCACTGTCCATCAGTGTAGTAAGATGCCACAGAGTCACTATTTGCCTTCTCTGTGCTACATTATTTTCCCCGTGATCTCCCCCACAGCATGTGTGCCAATCATAATACCCCGCAATCCCCTTCTCCCTCCCTCCCCACTTGCCCTCCCCCACCCCTCCCCTTTGGTAACCACTAGTTTCTTCTTGGAGTCTCTGAGTCTGCTACTATTTTGTTCCTTCAATTTTGCTTTGTTGTTATACCCCACAAATGAGGGAAATTTGTCTTTCTCTGCCTGGCTTATTTCACTGAGCATAATATCCTCTAGCTCACTCCATGTTGTTGCAAATAGTAGGATTTGTTTCTTTCTTATGGCTGAATAGTATTCCATTGTGTGTATGTACCACATCTTCTTTATCCATTCATCTACTGATGCGCATTTAGGTTGCTTCCATAGCTTGGGTATGGAAACATAGGGGTACATATGTCTTTTTAAATCTGAGAACTTGTATTATTTGGGTAAATTCCTAGTAGTGGATTTCCCAGGTCAAATGGCATTTCTATTCTTAGTTTTTTGAGGAACCTCCACATTGCTTTCCACAAGGGTTGAACTACCTTACATTCCCACCAGCAGTGTAGGAGAGTTCCTCTTTCTCCTCAAACTCGCCAGCATTTGTTGTTCTTAGTCTTTTCGATGCCAGCCATCCTAACTGTGTGAAAGAATATTTCTGTTTTTGGTTTTCTGAGGATCCTCTATATTGCTTTCCACATTGGCTGTGGCAATTTACATTCCCACCAACAGTGTAGGAGGGATGCCCTTTCTCTGTATCCCTGCTAGCATTTGTTGTTTCTTGTCTTTGGATGTTAGCCATCCTAACTGGTGTGAGTTGATATCTCACTGTGGTTTTAATTTGCATTTCTCTGATAATTAGTGATATGGAGCATCTTTTCATATGCCTGTTGACCATCTGAATTTGGAGAGGTGTCTGTTCATATCCACTGCCCACTTTTTAAGTGGGTTATTTGCTTTCTGGTTGTTGAGTCATGTGAGTTCTTTACATATTTTGGATGTTAACCCCTTCTTAGACATGTCATTTACAAATATATTCTTCCATACTGTAGGATGGTTTTTTTTGTTCTGCTAATGGTGTCCTTTGCCGTACAGAAGCTTTTTAGTTTGATGTAGTCCCATGTGTTCATTTTTGCTTTTGTTTCCCTTGCTCGAGGAGATGTGTTCAGAAAAAAGTTGCTCATGTTTATATTCAGGAGATTTTTGCCTGTGTTGTCTTCTAAGAGTTTCATGGTTTCATGACTTACATTTAGGTCTTTAATAAGGGGTATCAGTTTTGATAGTGTAAGAGTCATTGACAGAATTCACAAAATCACATTTTTACAAACAAAGCAAATGTGTGAAAAAATTTCTCAACCTATTTAATTTTACTATAAGCAACAGAGCAATATTTAAGTCCTATGGAATAACAGTAATAAATAAAGACTTTGGAATAAGGAGCTAGATATCTCAATTTAATAATTTAAATCATACTTTAAAATATCCTATTTTTGCATTCAATTGCAAAAATGAATCAATCAGAAATATCTCCTGAAAAATATTGGTCAGAACACAACAGCATCACATGAGGAATGATGTGGTTACAGTAATTTTCCCACAGATACAACTTAATTTGCAAATATATCTAATATTTAACATACATGGGAAAATAAATCCATGATTAGAACAGTCTTTCAAAGAATTCCAACAATGCTATATTTCCTAGGGGTAGATTTGATACATCTATGTCATAAGGTACATAAATTTCAAAAATCCAGATATAGTTTCACAAGGAACCAGTTAGTATTTGAACAAAATAATCGTCACCACTGAACCTAAATTAAAGCAGGTGTCGGATTGGGAGACAGGCTTATCTTTTATTTCAGAGCCCCACATATCACTCAAGACACTTTTGTGGGAGGGACATTTTGCCACATTCCTCCCTGTGTGCCACGCCTGGTTCATATTATAATGCAGTTGTATATGGCCGAGAGCTCCCTGTCTGGAGCAGTTCCTCCATCTAATTGTTTTTATGCAGTTGGGGGTTGAAGAGCCAAAGTTTCCTTTCTGAGTCTTTTTGGGTCTTGATTGTTTTTGACTCAACATAATCTGCATGTCAGTGTCACATCTTGGGTTGGCTGCTCTTGGCCCCTAAAACCAGGAAAACTGATTAACTCCCTAAAGTGGCACAAGCTACCACCTTAAATACCATCTTCAGGTAAAGACAAAGAAGATGTTACGGGTGGAGTAGCTGGTTATGGGAGGCTGTCATGAAAACCACACTTAACACGGACACAGTGTCATGAATATTAAGGTCCTCGCCTTCTCCGCTGACATATGTTTCTAGAGCCTTAGTCATCCTGCTCTTCCTGGGACAGAGAGGGTGACGCCCTTACAAAGGATTTTCCTTATGAATGTGAACATGCCTTACAAAAGGGTAACTTCTAGTTTTCAGAGCTTTTCCTGTATCTTCTGTTTATTAGACATAATCAGCCTAAGATAATCCTTATGCCAGAGACATACTTTAGGGTGGCACATTCTGTTGCTCTTTAGACTGTATCTACATACACATTCAAAATATTTTCTTCTATTCAAAAAAAAACCATAATACTATACCCTGGCCAAACACAAGCTCTCATTTTTAAGTAATTCTGGGCATAAGTTTTTATTTCAATTGGAAAAGCTCTAAGAATAATTTCTGGAAGGTAAAAATAGTATATTTAAAAACGAAGTCCAAATTTTGCTGAGCAAACCACACAGAACTATTTTATTATTTAAAATGCCACCTGCTACAGTTTTTCCTTCATGTGACCCCCTCACATGTTTCTCCAATGTAAACATACCTTATTTCAATTAAATTATCTAATAGACAGTTGTGGAAGGAAGGAATTTCCTATATCCTTCAAGATTCTTTCAGCCGGTTTAAGAATCAAATTGACATGAGACAGATTAACAGGAGAAAAAAACAAAGCTTAATTATGTACATACAGGGAAGACATAGACATGGGTTCCAAAGACAGGGACAATGAGGTATATGTGTCATCATCCTGAACCAAGGAGAAGAGGGTGGTGATCTGAGACTTCAAAGGAAAAGAGAAGTAAGTCATAGGAATATGAAAAGAGTAAATGTCTGATAAACAAATATTTGCTTGGTCACACAGAAACAATGACAGGGCACAGAGAGGAATCTTAACAGACTTAGCCACATTCCTCCCTGTCTACTACACCTAGTTTACATTATAATATAGCTATCTATTGTGATAGCTGGGCTCCTGGAACATGTCTTCTATCCAAATTCTATTTATGCAGTTGGGGAATGGAAGGTCAAAGTTTCTTTCTGAGTCTTCTGGGCCTTGATTGTTCTCAATTCTGAAAAAATCTGTATGTCACAATGGTACATCTTGGGGTGGCCTGTTCTTGGCCCCAACAACACACACAAACACACAGAAAAGTAAGTGAAATTATGCAAGCCTTATGAGAAAAACACATACATTTTATAGTGAGAGCACACATTAAATATAATACTAAAAAGTACATACATTATCTAAGCCAAAACTATTCATATAGTAAGTAAAGCCCAAAATATGTAATATATGAGGACATAAACACAGTAATAACAACCATCACCAGAATATATTGAAAAGGCATACATTAGATGTAATTCTTAATTAAATACTAGGTTGTGGGTAATTGCAATATTTCCAGAACCCTGGCCTGGCTTTAGTACATCTCCCTATCAATAGATGTTTCCAAGGGGTGAAGAGAAGTAGCCATCTCCATATCAATAGGTAATTACATGGGCAAGCAAGGGCTTATCTGAACTGGAGAGGTAGTGTGGAGCTGTCTCTTCTTCTGCAGCAGGGTTGAGAGAGACATGGGACAACGGCTTGTAGGAAATAAGTGGGTTTATCCCACTTTATTTCTCCCTTTGATTTTGGTTTCAAAAGTATTTTTTCCTGGAATTTTCCTCCTGAAGTTATATCTGGAGGTAGTTGGCAGGATCTCTGAAACTGAAATCTGTCTATATGGTGTGACCCTTGGCAGGCTGTCTCTAGAGGTGGTGGGAGGTCCCAGTGGCTGCAGCGGTAGAGGGTGCAGCTTCACTCCGGAATCCCCTATATGTAACGCTTCCAATTGGGGAGCCCCTAGAGAGGAATTAGTCCAAGGTTAAGCACCTTCTAGAGAGGCGGGGCCTTCCCCAGAATTGGAAAAGGAGGGTGTAACTTGTTTAGAAAACCAATTATAATCCATAGAACAGTGAAGAGTCTTTGAACTTTGGAAGTAATCTGCAGACCCACTAGAAATTTGCTTCACAATTGGATTTCATGTGCATTTTTCTTCCCTCCTTGGGGGCATTTTAATTTCAATGAATTCTTTCCTATGTGGGAAAATGATTTTCCTCATTGTGGTATCACACTTACAACAGTAAAAATTTATTTCGAAGTGAAAGACCTACACCCGGAAAACTATAAGACACTCCTAAGAGAAATTAAAGAGGACACTAACAAATGGAAATTCATCCCATGCTCTTGGCTACGAAGAATAAATATTGTCAAAATGGCTACACTACCTAAAGCAATCTACAGATTCAATGCAATCCCTATCAAAATACCTACAGCAGTCTTCAATGAACTGGAACAAATAGTTCTAAAATTCATATGGAACCACAAAAGACCCCGAATAGCCAAACCAATCCTGAGAAGGAAGAATAAAACAGGGGGAATTATGCTCCCAGACTTCAAGCTCTACTACAAAGCTACAGTAATCAAGACAATTTGGTATTGGCACAAGAACAGACCCACAGACCAGTGGAACAGAATAGAAAATCCAGACATTAACCCAAACATATACAGTCAATTAATATATGATAAAGGAGCCTTGGATATACAATGGGGAGATGACAGCCTCTTCAGCAGCTGGTGTTGGCAAAACTGGACAGCTACATGTAAGAGAATGAAACTGGACTACTGTCTAAACCCATACACAAAAGTAAACTCAAAATGGATCAAAGACCTGAATGTAAGTCATGAAACCATAAAACTCTTAGAAAAAAACATAGGCAAAAATCTCTTGGACATAAACATGAGCAACTTCTTCATGAACATATCTCCCTGGGCAAGGGAAACAAAAGCAAAAATGAACAAGTGGGACTATATCAAGCTGAAAATCTTCTGTACAGCAAAGGACACCATCAGTAGAACAAAAAGACATCCTACAGCATGGGAGAATATATTCATAAATGATATATCTGATAAGGGGTTGACATCCAAAATATATAAAGAACTCATGCACCTCAACAAACAAAAAGCAAATAATCCAATTAAAAAACGGGCAGAGGATATAAACAGACACTTTTCCAAAGAAGAAATTCACATGGCCAACAGGCACATGAAAAGATGCTCCACATCCCTAATCATCAGAGAAATGCAAATTAAAACCACAATGAGATATCACCTCACACCAGTAAGGTTGGCCAACATCCAAAAGACAAACAATAAATGTTGGCGAGGATGTGGAGAAAGGGGAACCCTCCTACACTACTGGTGGGAATGAAAATTATTTCAACCATTGTGGAAAGCAGTATGGAGGTTCCTCAAAAAACTCAAAATAGAAATACCATTTGACCCAGGAAACCCACTCCTAGGAATTTACCCTAAGAATGCAGCAACCAGGTTTGAAAAAGACATATGCACCCTTATGTTTATCGCCGCACTATTTACAATAGCCAAGAAATGGAAGCAACCTAAGTGTCCATCAGTAGATGAATGGATAAAGAAGTGGTGGTACATATACACAATGGAATATTATTCAGCCATAAGAAGAAACAAATCCTATCATTTGCAACAACATGGATGGAGCTAGAGGATATTATGCTCAGTGAAATAAGCCAGGTGGAAAAAAGACAAGTATCAAATGATTTCACTCATTTGTGGAGTATAAGAACAAAGAAAAAAACTGAAGGAACAAAACAGCAGCAGACTCCCAGAACCCAAGAATGGACTAACAGTTGCCAAAGGGAAAGGGACTGGGGAGGATGGGCCGGAAGGGAGGGACAAGGAGGAAAAAGGGACATTACAATTAGCAGACATAAAGTAGGGGAGGCACAGGGAGGGCTGTACAACTCAGAGAAGACAAGTTATTAGTGATTCTGTAGCATCTCACTACACTGATGGACAGTGACTGTAATGGGGTAGGTTGGGGGGACCTGATGAAGTGGGGAGTTTAGTGACCATAATGTTGCACATGTAATTGTAGATTAATGATACCAAATAAATAAATAAATAAATAAATTTATTTTGCTAATAGGTTTGCAGGACAGGTCAGGTCTGTCCTCTTTCAGACCCAGAAGATTTTGCAGGCTGCACCTAATGTGTCTTTCTGGTAGGCATCTACCAAGCACAGTCTCATTGTAATAGCAAAGGTGCAAGAGGGCAAGCAGTGACTGTGAGGTCTCTTAAACCCAGACTGGGCACCAGCACCCTGTGTTTTCTATTCATATTGCATTAGCCCAAAAAACCACAGTTCAAGCTGAACGTCAAGAAAGAATGTATAATTTTCTATTATGAAAGAGATTGCAAAGTTACACATTAAAGGGCATACATACCAAAAGGGATAGATAATTGAGGTCAATAATCCAATCCACCAGAGTCTGCCTTTTCAGCCACAATCAACATTTTCAACAGAATACAACATCCTAATCCCAAGAACTTCGCACTTTCTTCACATAATGACATCTCACTAGCAGTGTTTGAATTCTGATTTCTTCAGAATTGGAATCTGATTTCTATCAGTTTGTACCTGACATATTTTGACACTTTTTGTTAGATGTATGCATATTAAACGTTTTGACTTCTTGGAGAATTAGCTCACTTACCATTATGTAATGCTTCTCTTTGTCCCTGATAATATTCTTTATTCTGAAGTCTGTTTTATCAGAAAATAATGTAGCTATTCCAGTTTCTTTTAGATAGTTTTTTTAATGGTATATTTTTCTTCCTCTCTTAAATCTATGTTTTTATAATTTAAGATAATTTCTAGTACACAACATATGATTGCTTTTTGAGATACTCTGAATATGTCTTTTAATTTATGTATTCACACCCTTTACCTTTAAAGTGATTGCTGATAAAGTTGGTTTAATATCTACCATGTTTGTAACTGCTTTATATTACCTGTAATTGTTTTTATTTATTTTACTTCCTCTTGTTTTCTACCTTCTCTGGTGTTCATTGAGCATTTTATGTGATGTTGATTTATCATTTCTCTCAGCATATCAATTATGTTTTTTTATTTGATTTTGTAATATACATTTACAAATAATACAAATCCACTCTCAAATAACATAGCAAATGCAAGTAACTTAGGAGTATTCCTATTTCTTCCTTCCTGTTACCTTTAAAATTGTTATCATTCATTTCACTTATTTATATACTATAATTACCCAATATGTTACTCTTATGACTTTGAACAGTTAGCTATTAGATCAGATAAGAATTATAAAAATAAACTTTTATTTTACAACTATTTTTTTCTTCTCTGATGCCTTTCCTTGTATGTAGATAAGTTATCTAATGTGTAATATTTTCTTTCTCCCTGAAGAAATTCTATAATATTTCTTCCAGGGCACCTTTACTGGTAGCAAGTGTCCTCAGTTTGGGTTTGTGTAAGAAAGTCTTTATTTCTCCTTCACTTTTGAAGATTCATTTCATGATACTGAATTCTAGATTGCTTGATTTTTCTTTCCACATTTTAAATATTTCATTTTACTCTCGTGTTGCTAGTATAGTTTCTGACAAGAAGTCCATTATAATTCTTATTTTTGTTTCTCCATTGTCTAGGTGTATTTTTTTCCTATGGCTGTTTTCCAGATTTTTGTCTTTGTCCCTGGGTATTTGAAATTTAAACATAATATGTCTAAAGGTATAAATATTTTTGGTATTTATTCTACTTGGTTTTCTCTTAGATTCCTGGATCTGTGGTTTGGTGTGTTTCATTAATTTTGGAAGATTCTCATCCATCATTCCTCCAAATATTTCTTGTGCCTTGTTATTTCTTTCTTTCTTTTCTGGTATTCTAATAATACATATACTATACTTTTGAAATTTTCTCACAGTTATTGGATATTTTGTTCTGATTTTTTCATTCCTTTTCTCTTTGCATTTGAGTTTGGGAAATTTCTATTGGCATATTTTCAAGCTCATTGATTCTTTACTCAAAACTGCCCAGTCTGCTGATGAGCCCATCAAAGGCATTCTTTATTTCCATTATAGTTTTTTTATTTCTAGCATTTCTTTTGATTCTTTCTTAGATTTTCATCTTTGTTTACCTTATAAACTTGTTCTTACATATTGTCTACTTTTTCCATTAGATCTCTTAACATATTAATCATAGTTATTTCATATTTCTTATTTGATAATTGCAAAATCTCTGCCCTATCTGAATAAGGTTCTGTTGCTTAATTTATCTCAGCTATGTTTTTCTTGACTTTTAGCGTGTGTTGTACAATTTCACTGAAAGCCTGACACGAGTTGCTGGGTCATAGGAGACCTGTTTATGTGGTGGTAAAGTGTGTGTGTGGAAGAGCAGCAACTATAATCCTTTGATTAAGTCTCAGTCTTTAGTGGCCTGTGCCCCCAGCTATGACCTTCACAACTGTATGTCTTTTATTTATCCTTTTTATTGTGCCAGGAAGACTAGAATCATCTGGAGTTAGAGTTTCTTGGACATATGATCAGGTTTTAGTAAATCTTTCCTTTGCTGAGTAGGTCTTTCCTATAAAGAATACTGGGGTCAGTTGAAATATAATTACTTTTCCCTTATCTCTGCCAGAAACACAAAGAGATTTTCCTGGATCTTCACCATAAGAACCTGCTGGGGTTGCTGGAGGCAAAATACGTGAAAATGTAGAGGCTCCCTGAGACCTCAGTCTCCAGGAGTTTCTCTTTCACTATTCTACACTCCAGCCTCTGGGCTAGTCTCTAGCAACTAATCAAACTACTGTTTATTTGTACCAACTAGTCTATAACTCCACTGCCTTCTGGTCTCAGTAAACTGATATGGCCTGTGATTTCCTGTATTTGTCCACTGCTCTAGATTTGGGGCTGGTGATTTTCCCTGTGACCTTAACTATCTGAACAAGAAATGTTATTGCTTTTCAGCTTATTTTTTATATTTTCAGTATTTTTTTAATTATAAGAAGGGAGTGATTAGTTCTAAGCCCTTTATGTATGAGCTCTAAAACTGGAAATATTCTGCTTATATCTTAATGGCCAGGCAGTTGATTTAATTACTGATCAAGGCAGTGTCTCAGTGTGATAACCTTTTACTGGTAAATGCAAGTTGTATATTATCTATATTTCATGTATATTCTAGTTGCAAACTAGCCAGTTCTTTCCTGAGCTGTTCTATTTAATGCATAACTTAAGAGTAGCAGAATCAAGTGTTCAACATTCTGCCTGGACACCATCCTGCCTAAGACCATAATTAATTATGTGCAATTTTTGTGCTACAAGTTCCTTCAGATGATAGTTCTATCAATGTTTCAACACTACATTACAGTTTCCTTACAATGTTTCCACGTTTCTCTCACCCAATCCCAAATTCACTGCTGCAAGTTTTAGACTTTTGTTACGGCCATGTTCTACTTCTAGGTATTAATTTATGCATTTATCAGCTCCTGCTGCAAAAAAAAAAAAAACACCTAAAAAATCTCAGTAGCATAGCACAAAAAAACCTTTTATATACCCACCAATCTGATTCTAGGAGTTCACTTGGGGAAGCTCTGTTTCAACTTAATTTGGGGGTTAACTGATTAGCTCTATTCCAAATCGAACGTTTCTGGAGCCCAGATAGGTCAAACACTTACCAAGGAAAGTATTTTCACACAGTAATATCTTTATAAAGATACAGAGAAATATATTTCATGTTTTGTGGTGGGTCTTAAAAGTTACATGACAAACTGTATGTATATAAGAGGGGTGAAAAATTACAGCCAAAAATTTCATCTTAAAAAAGTAGAACAGTCATTGTATCAATCTCTAAGGTTTACTGTGAGTTAATATATGTAAACTACCTTGGACAGTTTCTGGCATTTGGTAAATGAAAATATATGTCAGGTATTATTATTTTAAGAGGTCATTTTAAAAAGTAGTGCATGGAAAGTACATGATGTCATTATGGAAGCTAATGTGACTGTGTTTTTGTTCTTTTATTTTTGTGCTACACTAATAAGTTTCAAACATCTAGCTTTCCTTTAGGTTTTTTTTGAAGACTGTATATTGGCTTAAAATAAATAACTATATTTGGATTAGGAGCATGCAACTTCTACATATATGTCTCATGAATATTTTAATTTAAATTAACCTATGGAATGCAAGAAAATATTTGCAAACTTAGTACCTGATAAGAGGTTAATCTCCAAAACATATAAGGAACACTTACAACTCAATAGTAATAAAAAAAACCAATAAAGTAATAACTCAGTTAAAAAATGGGCTGAGGTCTTGAATAGATATTTCTTCAAAGAAGATAAGCAAATGTCCAACATTTAAAAAAATGTGCAATGTCACTATCATTGGGGAAGTGCAAATGAAAACCACAATGAGATATCACCTCACATCTGCAGGGTGACTATCATCAAAAAAAACCAAAATGCAGCAATTAATGGTGAGGATGTGTAGAAGTCGGAACTCTTGAACACTCTTGGGAATGAAAAATGGTGCAGTTGCTATAGAAAACAGTATGGAAGGTCTCACTACAATTAAAAATAGAATTTCCTTATAACCCAGAAATCCTACTTCTGGGTATTTATCCAAAATATTTGATATCAGGATCTCCAAAAGATATTAGTACTTTTATTTATTGCAGCAAGATTCATAATAGATTAGATGGGACACAACCTAAACATCCATCAACAGAGAAATTATATTTAATCTTCCCTACCATATTTACAATTAACAAACCTATACAGTTATTTCTTGCTGAACTGAGACCATATTTACTAATGACAGCTGTGCTGTCCTGCATAATAACTAAACAGGTTAATGATATATTACCCAGAGTTAGATAACAACCAAAGTTCTTAAGTTTCATTCCTTGCTATCAGATTTATTTGCCCTTCCTTCTCAACCTCTCATAACTTTCCTCTTCCCATTTAATGTTCATCTTATAAGTTTTTTAAATTAGGAACATAACACTAATCATTTTGCAATTATTTCTAAATATAAATAGGTTCTGAGTTATGGTATGAAAATTTATTCAGCATGTATCATAAAGTTTATCAAATTTAACAGTGATCATTGATTAAATTTTCTGCTTTTATAAATGGAAGTTAAGTATTTTTTTCAGCCTAATAGAAGAATACAAATACTCATTTACTACTGAATGATGAATAAGCATATTTTGTTTCTTTATGAAAATCTGGTCTTACTTAATAAGTATGTCATTTAAAGAGCTGACACTGAGCCATTAAGAAACTATCAAACTTAGACAACTTGTGGTTGACTTCTCAGCTTTTTGTTTGCTTGACTCCAATCCTGTGTGGGCAGAGATGTGGGCATGTACTCTCCCCTACATCTGGCACAGAATCAAACTGGTCAAGTTACCTATTTACATTCCTTTGTTAATGGCAGGATTTATTTATTTTTCTAAATAAGTTTAATGACTGTCTTAATTTCCATTGGTGTTGTGCTTATATTTATTTTCTATCTTCATTAGGGATTTTATTGAAAAGATAACAGGGTTTCTGTCAAGGATTGGTAGCTGTATGTCTGAACTAAATCAATTACCTTTTAAGGTAAAGAATAGAATTTAAAGAAATCAATCATTGACAAAGCAGTTTAATTGGACGAATTAGACTTATCTAATTAATCCTACATACGAGAGAGGGTGTTTGCATACGTGGCAGTAAAACTGAAGCTAATATTACTGAAATCATATACTGAATATGACATTAAATCTGTTATGGTTCAAGGTTACTTTTATTGCAGCATTTCACATAAGTGAAAAAAAATAAAAATAAAGAAAAATTACATAAGTTGTAGAGACCTAAAATAAAATATTTTATTCAATACAATTGACAGCAAGATAAAAATTATTAAGTTCTCAGTATTCAATCTTGGTTTTTAGTGTACAAAATTTTCTAACATGAATTTACAAGCTATATAGACTTTTTATGTGATAAATAATATGCATATCAGTTTTTTCAAAGATCATGTTTTGCAATTGAATATACTATAGTATGCTTTTTATGCTTTAAAAATTTTTTAAACTAAGACAAAATAAAAATGATTTTAGTTAAAATAGGTTTCACTAATGTAAATAAACTCAATTTCAATACATTAGACTAAAAATGTCTAGTGGGAAAAAAGTGATTTTTAGTTTACATATTGGTAGGTTCCTGAAAGAAAATGAAAGAGAAACAGGGAAATAAATCCTTGAGAGGGAAATAATCTCGAGAGATAGATTATACATGTTTGCCAGTATGATTGTTTGGCAGATTCTCTTTGGAAATGTATAAATCTGATTAGAGTTGGTGATTGATAATGGTTATTTCCCTTGACACTTCTAAACCAAGAGTAAGGTAAGATTTAAGCAAAAACAAAAACAAAACAAAAAACCAAGTCACTCTATCATCTACATCATTCCAACATGTAAGCATTTTCTTTTAGTTACTTTTAAAATCATTTAAAATACTTCAATGAGCATCTCATTATGGACAGAAAGATCTGCTTAGTGGAAAATTATTCTTACCCATAGAAATGACATTTTAGCTTCAGACTGCCAATGTGAGTTTTGATAGTATGTCATAAATTATTGCCTTGGGGGTAACACCTGGGGGAGAAAGATTTAGTGGAGGTTAGAGCACTCAAATATAACACTGGAAATATCCCATTATTTCCCTTGTGACCAGCAGAACACATTTCAGTAAATAATGACACACAAACATTTGAATCAGCTAGAAATTTAGTGCATTTCTATTTATTCATACCATTAGATTAATTTTGCTTATTAAATAAAATGATTTTTGGTTAGCTGATATTGTTAAATACACTGTAATATGGTAAATACAATTTTTAAAATGTAAAGTTATTGGTTATTATGTTATATTGAACATTCCTAGTTTATTTTGAATTAATTTTTATTCTCAAACTTTTCTATTTCTCCTTTTATTAGAGAAGTTTCATATTGTCTTATAAAACTCAATATTTTCAGAGAATTTGAAATATAATTTTTAAATTGTGTTGCACTGTCAAGTTATTATAGTGTGTTTTCATTTAATCATTTAATTATTTATTTATTATTAATGTTATCATCAGCAATTTTTTTGTCAACAATTACTTATTGATTCTTTAATATATGCCAAGCCATTTGACTTGGTAATAAAATGTGGAATAAAACAAAAAGATCCTTACCCATTAATCAAGCACTCTCACAAACAAATTTAAATTTACAAGTGTGAGAGCTGTTGTGTGCCAGACATGCATGAATCAATGGTAGTAACTAATAAGGGATATAGCTTTTATTCTGAGATTGTGTTTGCATTTACTGGAGGGTGGACAAATGTCTTTTTTGAATTAAATTGATGCAAATGTTAATTTTTAAAAGTTCTATCTGCATAAAAAAATTAAAAGATATTTATTCTGTACTGACTCCTTAGCCTATCTCTACACAATGAAACCCAAGTTCTGGGCACTATTGAACATGGTAACTCCTATAATCATCATCTTCTTTTTCAAGTTCATCATTATAATCAAACACTGCTTACTAAGTAGTAATTGTCCCATGTCCTATGTTCTTAAATGCCTCACACACACTGTATGTCAACCCATAAAACATGAGGTCAGTATTTACGCACACTATAATATGAGAAATATGCTTGGAAATTTTAAATTTATTGATCAATATCACATAATGAGTATCTGAGCCTAGTTTTTCCTCCTTTAATGAATATAATTTGTATGATTTCTTTTAATTGTTTATTATTATTACTATACTTGTTAATGGTTTTGTTGGAAGTCACACTGCTAGTTGAAATAATGTTAGGACAAGAAGAGTTCCTGACACTATCCATTTATCTATATCTACTAACATATATCTATCTATATATTTATCTATCATCTATCAATCCATGTATCTATCATCTATCAACTGTATGAAATAATGTTCAATTATTATCATATTTATCTATAAGTATAAAACTGATTGTGTCATACTAATTTAAGTTTCTCAAAGAAACATAGCCATAAAGAAGTCACTTTAAGCTGACATAATATGCAGAAAATAGGGGATAGAATAGAGATTATTTAATAAATAAGAATCATATTATCTGAATCATTTTAGCTATAAATATAGAAAACAAAACAGGAACAAGGTTCCTTAAAACATAAATTCTGTTTCCTAAAACATGAATACTTCATTGGTCATATTCATAAAGTGACTCTGTAATGGTGCATGAGGAAGAAAAATCACTTTGGAAACATTTGTGCAATTTGAATAATGCAAGTATTTCAGCTGTTTTTAGATCATGGGATTTAAAGTACAAGATATATTTTTCAAAGTTCTCAGAAGATTAAGAGAAAGGGACAGAAGGATTTGATTGTTTCTGCAAAATAAAATACGAGTACTTGAGGTTTGAAGTTTGCTCTCTGATTCAACAATAAAAGCTATATTAAATAACACATGCACCAGTAAGCCACATTAGTTATGCTTTGAAAAAGATTGTTAAAATATATTTGTAATGTGGAATAAGTTGAATTAAAAATTTAGTCTAAATAAGACTCAAAAGTGTAACTATTACCATATCATGTTTAAGTTCCTTATGGAGGAAACCATTAATATATATATATTATTTTCTAAATGATATAAATACCACACACACACACACACACATATTTTGGTTTAAAACTTTCTAAGTGATAAACATATATAACATATATAACCATATAAACAACACATATGTATTTTTTCTGTATCTACATCTATATTTATTACTTAGAAAGTTTTAAACTTCAATATGTCAGTAACAAGGCATGTTAATATCACTGAACAATTCCCTAGAAATTGTGAAGATATATTTCATAATGCCTGAATTACATTTTGTACATGTATTTCCAAAACTTGCTCACTCCATCAAAAATATACAGAAATGCAAATAATAATTCATTTAGATGTCAGAAAAAAAATTCCAATGGTCAGGGTAGTTTTTTATATTCAACTTTTAAGTCATTTAAAAAATAATTTAGACATCATGCAATGTTTTCAAGGAATCTGGTGCACTAACATTCAAATAAGATGTATAAATATTTAAATTATGTGAAACAGTATTCAAATGAATATCCAGAATTTAGTAGCCTCCAAGTCAATTAATCAAGAGAATATTAAGTACTGTACATATTGATTCTTAATTGAATCCATTTTGCTTGAAATTAAGGTCAGAGATTCATTTACAGCAGCATTATCTCTCAAATATGAAACTTTACATGGATAGCCTTTCTGTTGTTAGCTGCTGAATGTTGCTACAGCAACCAGAAAGGTTGAAAACAAGGATCAACGTAGTCATAAGTAGGATGGCTAAAGTTAAACCATGTTTTGGGAATAGGTTTGCTGTTCATATTGCAAGAAATGTGAATTGGCCTACTAATTTTTTTCAAACGAAACATGCCCTTATTTTTTTCAAATAAAAAGAACAATTTTATAGTTCATTAAGTCATTTACTTAGATACAGTTTTAATGTATTTTATAATTGTTATTTTCAACATGAAATTAAATTCATTTGCATGTGAATGACTTCACACTACTAACCTAAATCTCCAGAAGGTTCAATCAATAATATGGTGAGTATATTGAATAAAAACCACTATTTTGGTCATGTCCCAATGATGGAAAATTAATTTGGTGTTAAATATATGATTAATTAATTCTATGTCTGTGGGATACTGTAGCAATAATATGGCATTTACTTCAGATTTAAAACTCATACACTATAACTTCATTTTGTACTGTTAGAGAATTTGATAATCATAAAAGACAAGATATAAAATAGCTTAGATATTCCCCTTAAAGTTCTGACAGTAGTTAGTTGCATTTATAAATAGCATCCTGGTATTTTTTTCATAAAGTGAGTTCTGAGTTGTAGTATAAACAGACATTTCAAGATTGCAAAATTTTACTTTAAACTTGCACGTTACCTATGTTTCTGAATTAATTATAATCATCATGAATTCCCCAAAGCATCTTTATGTTTTTAAGTAGATGAATCACAAAAGCCCATATATTTTTTTTATGAGTGCTTCCAGAAATCTATCACCTCTTAATATACCTATAACCAGATTTATTTTTGTAACTGACATACAATGCACATGTGTAAAGTATTCATTTTTAGAGAACAGTCCTTAAAATCATGAAAATTAACATGTTTATTACTTACAAAGGTTTTCCAGTGCCCTTTTATAATTATTTCCTCATGTCCCTTTTCATATTCCACTCTCCCCATCCTCATACAAATGCTGGTCTTTTTTGTCTCAGATTAAGTTGAATGTCCTAGGATTGTGATACAAATAGAACTATACAGTATGAATTTATTTTGTTCAGGATTTTAAAATTTACAATTATTCTGGGAGTCATCCATGTTATTGAATGTATCAATAGTTTATTCATTTTTGTTGCTGATTAGTATTCAGTTTTATGGCTGTGTTACAGTTTATCTGTTCATCTGTTGAGGGACATTTGAATAATCTCCAGATTCTGCCTATTGAATAACCTCCAGCTGATACACTCAAATGCCAGTTTTTGTATGGACTTATGCTTTCATTTTTCTTGGCTTGACAAATACATAGAAGTATAGTGATCAAAGGATACCGTGGCTGTATATTTAACTTTTTAAGTAACTGACAAACTGAATAGAGAGCCCAAAAATAAACCCATTCATATATGGCCAATAATTTTTTGACAAAGGAGCTAAAAATATACAATGGGGAAAGGAGAGTCTCTTCAAGAAATGATGCTGGGAAAATTGGATAGCCACCAAACAAAAGAATGAAACTGAACCCTTATCTATACCATATGCAAAAATCAACTCAAAATATGGATTAAAGACTTGTACATAAGAGCTGAAAATGTAAAAATCCTAGAAGAAAACAGTGGGTACACTCCTTGACATTGGTCTTGGCAATGTTTTTTCTTGGGTTTTGACATAAAAGTAAAGGCAACAAAAACACAAATAAACAAGTGGGACTACCTCAAATTACACAGTTACAAATTACAAATTACAAAATTACTTCTGCACAGCAAAGGAAACCATCAACAACATGAAAAGGCAATCTATGCCCTTCAAAAATATTGCAAACCACATATCCAGTAAAAGAATCATATCCCAACTATACAAGGAACTCATTCAACTCAACAGCAAAAAATAAAATAAAATAATAATAATAATCTGATTAAAAAATATGTTTTGCAAAGAAGACATACAAATGGCCAACAGGTATATACAGAGGTGTTCAACATCACTAATCATCAGGAAAATACAAATCAAAACCACAATGAAATATCACCTCCCACCTGTTAGGATAACTGTTATTAAAAAGCAAGAGATAACAAGTGTTGGCAAGAATATGGAGAAAAGAGAAGCCTGCAGTCTCCAGCAGTCTTCTTCCTCTTGCAAAATGTTTCACATTTCCAAAGAATTATACTTTTCCAGCACTGTCATCTAGAACTTAGCCTCCTCTTTACTAGAGTCTGTAGCCCCAGCCCATTCCCATGGAGTTGGCTGTGCTGAATTTGGGTATATTTTCTACTCACGGATAATTTGAAACTTGTTATATTCTCTGTCTCAGTATTATGAGTTAAGTGTAGTTAATATATGTTCACCTTGTTGTTCTGTGCAGTTTTATTGCAAAACACATGACAAGATTCAGATTTAGGAGGCTGCTATTGTGTGAACTCTGTTTTATCATCTATCATCATTCTTTTCCTTAACAACAGAAATTCCTTTGGATATAAAAGAACTATTATATTAAAAAGATTGATATGTTTTGGATTTTCCAGTGAGTGATTATAAAGACAATATTGTAAATACGGACTTCAAGGGACTGTTTTGAAGGGAAATAAAAGATGACATTTCCAGTCTGATGAGTTAGTCTTGACTGTTTTTCACATTTCACCATATACATTAATACAGTGTGTTGCTTCATTTCAATCACTTTATTAACCATTATTCTTTTTGAAGTTTTCTACCAGAATTAAAAAAGTAACTAAAACTGCAAATAAGAATTGTAAAGCAGCCTCAGTTTTATTCTTCAGCTTGTCACATCATCAAATACTGTTTAAATGGAGTGATTTTGTAGGATTTCACCTTAATCTCTTCCTAATCCACATCATTATACAAACTTGTTTATTCTGAAGGACACTTAAATAAGTAGAAAATATTATTTGGGGGAAAATAATCTGCTTTATTTAGCAAGTGTACATCGTGAGTTTGCCTACCTATGACTGCTGTTTAGTCAATAGCTATTCAAAGGCCCCACAGAATAATTTTATGGTTTTGAGATTCTTTTTTTTTGCTATTATTAATATACAATTGCATGTGCAACATTATGGTTACTAGACTCCCCCTATTATCAAGTCCCCACCACATACCCCATTGCAGTCACTGTCCATCAGCATAGTAGGATGTTATAGAATCACTACTTCTCTTTTCTGTGTTATACTGCCTTCTCCCTATCCCCCCACCCCACATCCACCCCCAGTAGTTTATGTGTGCTAATTGTAATAGCCCTTTTTCCCCTTATCCCTCCCTTCCCACCCATCTTCCCCAGTCCTTTTCCCTTTGGCAACTGTTAGTCTATTCTTGGGATCTGTGAGTCTGCTGATGTTTTGTTCCTTCAGTTTTTTCTTTGTTTTTACACTCCACAGATGAGTGAAATCATTTGATACTTGTCTTTCTCTGCCTGGCTTATTTCACTGAGCATAATACCCTCTAGCTCCATCCATGTTGTTGCAAATGGTAGGATTTGTTTTCTTCTTATGGCTGAATAATATTACATTGTGTATATATACCACATCTTCTTCTTTTTTTTTAGAGCAAGGTACAGGCTTTTATTTAGGGATAAAGTGAAAGGACAGAGCTCCCAGCTCACGCCAGGAGGGTACAAGAGAGTCCGGGGTGGTGTGGTGTCTATGGGATTTATAGACAGCTGAGGATTTGGGGAAATTGAGGGCTTAGGGTGTGGACTTGTACCACCTGCCCTGTCCTCAAGGTGGGCCAGGTTATTGTCTGTCTGCTAGGGCTGCCCACAGGAAAGTCACGGGTTACGCGAAGACACCCTTGTGGAACACTCAAAACACTCCAGGCGAAGCTGCTCCCATCCCCCTGACCTTCAACTGATCTCACTAAAGATGTTTATATTCCTAGTCTGGTATCTTTAACCTAGAGAATTAGTATGACCTTGACACTGCACAATGCTGAACACAGTTTCGATAGGGACTTTACATTGTTATATTGCTTTGACTGTAAATATCCTGCCTTGCTTTATTTCCAGAGGCCCTCACCCTACTCTGACTACACTCATGGTCCATGTCTCATTCCCTGCTATACAGATGGAAACCCTAGCTGCTGGTAGGGAAAGGGGGCAATGACCGCTCTGACTGCTTCATGCTGAGAAGGGGGTGCAGTAAACGGTGCAGTTAGGCCTCCATCAGTGGTCGGTTGAGAGGGCCTCAGAAGAGCACTTCTATTCCAGGTTCCATTTCTATTCTATTTGAAGTTTTATGGCTTCTAGGCAAGATAGAAAAAATTGTGTTATTAGGTTAAGTAGTAACATCTGGAGTTATATTTTCTATTTTGGATCAACTTGGTGAGATTAAGAATGCATGGCTGAATATGAGGACTAGAAATAGTAAAACTTTAATTGAAATGATGGGAGAAAAATAAAACATCTTGAGTATCATAGCCAGATATTTTGAAGAAACTAGGATTCTGGATCTTCAGTTTATGTCCCAATGACTAGTATTAGGATTTAGTATAGATAAGGCTGTATTATTGAAACAATACTTTTCTCTAAAATCACCCTCATTTTTACTAGAAGTAACCAGATTAAGAAAATAATTAACACTTGGCTTGATTATTTGCGTAAGTGCAGCAAGAAGAGCAATTGATTACATAGGCTCTTTTAAATGTGCTTTGCTGGAACTTTTTATAAGGAACTTCAGACTGGACTTTTAAAGGCCTCTCAAGGCCAGAAAGCCAAGCCAGACTTGCCATCAGGTTTTGCCTGCAGTACCTGTAGATTTGGGTGAATTCCTCTCTTCTTGAGGTCCCCAAGACATTCTGAGGTTCCTGCACCTGCCAGGAAGGGACCTTCCTTACTCACCTGGTAAGGCTGCCGGGAACTCTGTAAGCAAGGTACCAGGCCAGTTCTTCCAAGGGGCTTTGTTGGCTCTATAAAGTCAACCTTAGTTCCTTAAAGCTGTCTGTTCATATGAGTTTATGCACGTGTCTCTCAGGTATAACATTCCAGTCAAAGCCTTGGTAATATAACCAGTGTTTTTAATTGGTCCTCTTAAAAGGAAAGCAGATTCTTATTGAACTTATGCAAATAAACATACTGCCATGAAATATAAAAATAGTCACTGAGAGTTTTTAAATTCTGGAGGGATCAGGTAGAGAGAAAGGTAAATGTTTCAGTTCTGCTTGTAAAGATATTTACTAAACTATTGTCAGCTTAAGAGAAAAAGCTTAAAACACTTTATTAGCAACATTTAAAAGAAAAAGCCACAAAATCATCTTCCTTAGTTTACTTAATCCTACGTAACCAATACCTGTTCTGCTGAAATCTAGTTCTTTACTAGTTTAGCAGTAATAAAACAGTGACTATAAATGACAAAGGACTTACAAAATGACAGTGGCTAAAGATCTGATGAGAGCTTACTGTAAGACAGTTGACATAAGGAAATTTGGATATTTCTGCCGCACAAAACATTTAGTAACAAAGTTTAACATCATTCCCTTTGACAGTGCTTTTCAGGTAATTAAGCAAGTAATTATATATCACACAAATAAGCTAAATTAGCCAAATACTTACCACAATGAGAAAAAAATTCCTCTGACATGTTCCAGGGGCCCTCTGGAAAAATGTCAGAGTTAACTAGAGATAAAAGCACCTTTTTGAATTTGATTTTGGGAAGTTGTCAGAAGAAAGTTTTTTTGCCATGAAGCACTAATCCATTTAACCAGAATGACAACAGAATACCTCAAAGGCAAATATAGAAGGTTACAGTTGTTAGCAAAGTTTAGCTTTTAGTCCTTTTAATATTAAGATCTCATTTTCTTAAATACTCAGACAACTCATTGAGACTTTAAGCATGAGAAACTGCTTTGATAAAACAATTAGAGAACCCTTTTCAATCTTTCAACATTAAGAGCAGACTAACAGTTTAAGAAAACTTTGTCTTTTTAACTGAAAACAAAATTCTAATTTTGCTGTGTACTTGATATCAAGACTCATTTGCTTTAATTTTACATAGCATGACCATAGCAATTCTTTCACAGTTTCTACAATTTTTTTTACATTTAGAGTTCTTCCTCTTTAAATAAAGTTTTACTTTAGAAAAAAGTTACCTTTTACTTTCAATAAAACAAATTTTCATTTCTTACACTTTCTTTTACCAAAACACATATTTTCTATCATGAAGAGTTGTTTTCTTTATTACTTTAAGTAGTTTTAATTAGAACTTAAAATCATTAGGAACTTTAATTTTCAGTGAACACTGAGAACTAGGCCATTGTAAACCATTACACTAGCATTCTTTAGATTTGTGCATTTTATAATTTCTGGAACTGTGTGCTTTACAGAACAATCTCACTAAGCATAAAATATGTCTACTTAACGTAGCAAAACTAAGGTTTTAGGTTACTACAAAATTCTCAGGCTGTTTGTAGGTATACACACTGTAACACACAATTATTAAGGTGTTCACTTGCTACACTTAGTTTACTCATTACTAACAACTATGCTAGATTACTTACAAAACCTTTACTGAACATTAGACAAAGTCAAGCCTCTAAGCATTTTATTCTTGAAAGATTTAACAGATAATATCAATTTAAAGGACTTTAGGTAAACTTAGGCAGCTGATGACCATGAGGACATGTCCATTTCAGTTCAACTTAAATTAGCATTAATGCTTAATATCTTTTATTAGAATTTCCTGGAAATTTTTGAATGCCCAATTTTCACAAGCACTTGTCTTTAAATCAATTTTATTAATACCATCCAGAGGTAGAAAAATATTTTTCATTTACATGCTTAGACACACAAACATACAGATTGAGATGTAATGACTACAGTTAGCAAACTTTTCATAAAAGAACATATACACAGACAAACTGATACAAAGATTTGAGTTACTGATATCCAATTGCCTCCTTTCCTTGTAGCTTATTTGACTAAAAGTATCTCAGTTTTTAAGAATACACTCTAAAAGCGAGCAGTTTACATAACTGGGTTAGGTTTAGATGGCCCCAGACTAACAGGGCCGATGAAGGCTCTGAACTGATAGGGACTGTGAGTGTCCAGGGAGCTGGAAATGAAATGCAAGTACAATTCTAGCACCATTTAAAGCCAGGTTGTATTGCAGAAGATAAATTTCTTCTGTTTCAAGCAGTCTAGTTTAAAAACCTCCCAATTTTTGAAGGTAATGATGAACCCAATAAGTAGAATAGATTTCCACCAAAAAAAATTTAGAAAGCTAGTCCCATATTCCAGAAGCCCATGGGACTTTTGACTATTTTTCTTCCTTGTGGCAAAATATATTTAGCTGCATAACCTTATTGTATTGTATACTTCTCTCAGGTACCAAGCCTCTCTAATCAGAGACTTTCTATTGAGGCCAGGCTTGTGTGAGGAAGATAAGGCTCTTTTTTTGGGGTTTAGGGATTGAGATGTTCCCAGTTCCTCAGAATGCATGCCAGAGGCATGTCTGGCTTTAAACTTGAAGATGATGCTCCCACCTGGAAGAGAGAGAAAGACGGGTGTCCAGCACCTAATTGGCCTCTCTCTCTGTGAGGCCGTCCCCTTGCCTTGGAGCCTAGGTGACAGTGGTTAGTCACCCCCTCTGCCAGGCCTATTGGATTTAACCACTCTTTACCAGTGTGGCCTGTACCTTGCCTTGATTTCCCTCTTGCCTTCCCACTAAGCAAGAGTTGCTTCAGAGCCCTGGATCTAGTGGCAACCTCACCAGGATGCTCTTACTTTATGCCTTTTGGGAGTTTTCCTAGTTTTCTCTGCACAAGCGTTAGTCATTCCTTGAGAGCCCCCTGCCTGTCCGATAAGTGCAGGGACTGTGTGACCTGTCGCTGCCAGAGCCTTGGTCACAGCCACAAACCTGTTCACTTTCCTGGGGCTGCAGAAAAGGAAATGCCTAGCCCCAGGATGACTGCCTCTAATATAAAAAGGTCAATAGAATAGAGCCATTTACACGTTGGGCTCAAGGTTTCAGCTTGATTACTTTACAGACTTTATTTACATTAAACAGGAGAAAATGGTGCAGCTCTAAGAGGACTGCTTTGAATGAGGAGCAGGGAGCTTTTTCTAAGGCCAGAGATTGTTCAGAGCCTACCATGGACATTTATGGGGGGGTCTATACTCTTAAACACCAGTTTCTGCCACTGCATGGAATTATCCTGCTCGTGACTCACTGCAGGAAATCTGATTGTGAGACAAGAGGTCAGGGGTCATCTGCAACTCTTGCATTGGCAGCAGCCTAGTGGGAGGTTCACTCAGTGCCATCAGATCAATCAGCCAGAGCCAAGTTCCAGGACTACTGTCTACTTGTCCAGTCTGCCCTCGGAGTCTGCAGATTAGGATAGGAAAGTAGGAAATTGGCTCAGCCACTCCCCAATATTCCCGGCTGGCCGGAGGTGGGGGATCAAGTAGCGGCAGACACCGGGAAACCTTTCACCCGAGACTTAAGACTGGTAACGAATGCTAATCGTCTTTTAAGTGGCTAATGGGTGCCCAGACACACTCTATGAGATAAAGTGCACAGCACCAAGTCAGGAACAAGAGTGAAGTGTAGATCTCCTACCTTGTGGTGATGAGCACCAGGCCCCATGAAACTGATGAAGTCAGGAGAGAGCTAGGAACATCTCCTGCCCCACTAAGAGGCCAGGGCAGCCTCTGAAGTTATTCTGGACAAGTCCCCAAAGATGATGCCGGGGTTCTTGTTTGTGGAGTTGAATAGTGAACTTAGCACCAGCAGTCCAGGTAGGAGAGCCAGGGCAGAAGATTTTATTTAGATATAAAGTGAGAGGAAAGAGCACCTGGCTTATGTCAGGAGGAGACAAGAGGGCCCTCACATCTTCTTTATCCATTCATCTACTGATGGACACTTAGGTTGCTTCCATTTCTTGCCTATTGTAAATAGTGCTTCGATAAACATAGGGGTGCATATGTCTTTTTCAAACTGGGCTGCCACAGTCGTAGGGTAAATTCCTAGGAGTAGAATTCCTGGGTCAAATGGTATTTCTAATTTGGGTATTTTGAGGAACGTCCATACTGCTTTCCACAATGGTTGAACTAATTTACATTCCCACCAGCAGTGTAGGAGTGTTCCCCTTTCTCCACATCCTCGCCAACATTTGTTGTTGTTTGTGTTTTGGATGTTGGCCATCCTCACTGGTGTGAGGTGATATCTCATTGGTTTTAATTTGAATTTCTCTGATGATTAGCGAGGTGGAGCATCTTTTCATGTGCCTGTTGGCCATCTGAATTTCTTCTTTGGAGAAGTGTCTGTTCAGCTCCTCTGCCATTTTGTAATTGGCTTGTTTGCTTTTTGTTTGTTGAGGTATGTGAGCTCTTTATATAATTTGGATGTCAACCCCTTATCAGGTATGTCATTTATAAATATATTCTCCCACACTATAGGATGTCATTATTCTACTGATGGTATCCTTTGCCGTACAGAAGCTTTTTAGTTTGATATAGTCTGAGAATCTTGACAAAAGAATATCAAAACTTGATTTCTAGGATGCAGAATGAACGATTTCAATAGCAATTTCTATTTGTGTTAATTATGCAAGGCCTTTACTGTATTGCACAGATTTTGTGGTGTTGAATTATTATTGTCATTTGTCTCCATATATTGCTTGATCTCTGTTTTTATTTGGTCATTGATTCATTGATTATTTAGGAGCATGTTATTAAACCTCCATGTGTTTGTGGGCTTTTTCATTTTCTTTGTATAATTTATTTCTAGTTTCATACCTTTGTAATGTGAGAAGCTGGTTGGTACAATTTCAATCTTTTTGTATTTATTGAGGCTCTTTTTGTGGCTTAGTATATGATCTATTCTTGAAAATGTTCCAATGTGCACTTACAAACGTGTATCCTGTTGATTTTGGATGGAGTGTTCTGTAGATGTCCGTTAAGTCCATCCGTTCTAATACATTGTAAAGTGCCTCTGTCTCTTTACTTATTTTCTGTCTGGTTGATCTGTCCTTTGGAGTGAGTGGTTTGTTGAAGTCTCCTAAAATGAATGCATTGCATTCTATTTCCCCCTTTAATTCTGTTAGTATTTGTTTCACATATGTAGGTGATCCTGTGTTGGGTGCATAGATATTTATAATAGTTACATCCTCTTGTTGGACTAACCCATTTATCATTATGTAATGTCCTTCTTTGTCCTTGTTACTTTCTTTGTTATGAAGTCTATTTTGTCTGATACAAGTACTGCAGCTCCTGCTTTTTTCTCCCTATTCGTTGCATGAAATATCTTTTTCCATCTGTTTACTTTCAGTCTGTGTATGTATTTGGGTTTGAAGTGAGTCTCCTGTAGGTAGCATATAGTTGGAACTTGTTTTTTTGTCCATTCAGTGACTCTGTGTCTTTTGTTTGGTTCATTCAGACCGTTTACATTTAGGGTGATTATCGATAGGTATGTACTTATTGCCATTGCAGGCTTTAGATTCGTGGTTACCAAAGGTTCAGGGATAATTCCCTTACTATCTAACAGTAATTGAACTCACTTCATATGCTATTACAAACACAACCTAAAGGTTCTTCGTTTTTTTCCTCCTTTTTCTTCTTTCTCCATTCTTTATATGTTAGGTATCATATTCTGTACTCTTTGTCTATCCCTTGATTGACTTTGGGGGTAGTTGATTTGATTTTGCATCTCCTTAGTATTTAATTTTTCTACTTTGCTGTGGTTTTATTTCCCCTGGTGACATCTATTTCGCCTTAGGAATAGTTCCATCTATAGCAGTCCCTCCAAAATGCACTGTTGAGGTAGTTTATGGGAGGTAAATTATCTCAGTTTTTGCTTTTCTGAAAATTGTTCAATTCCTCCTTCAAATTTAAATGATAACCTTCCCAGGTAGAGTATTATTGGTTCAAGGCCCTTCTGCTTCATTGCATTAAATTTATCATGCCACTCCCTTCTGGCCTGTAAGGTATCTGTTGAGAAATCTGATGGTAGCCTGATGGGTTTCCCTTTGTATGTGATATTTTTTCTCTATATAGCTGCTTTTAAAAGTCTGTCTTTATCCTTGATCTTTGCATTTTAGTTACTATATGTCTTGATGTTGTCTTCCTTGGGTCCCTTGTGTTGGGAGATCTGTGCACCTCCATGGCTTGAGAGACTGTCTCCTTCCCCAGATTTTGGAAATTTTCAGCACTTTCTCAGTCAAACTTCCTATCTCTTTTTCTTTCTCTTCTTCTTCTGGTACCCGTACAAAGCAAATATTGTTCCGTTTCGATTGGTCACACAGTTCTCTCAATATTCTTTCATTCTTAGAGATTCTTTTTTCTCTCTGTGACTCAGCTTCTTTGTATACCTCTTCTCTAATTTCTATCCTATTTACTGTCTCTTCTACTACATCAAATTTGCTTTTAAATCCCTCCATTGTATGTTTCATTTCAGATATGGAAGTTCTTAATGATTGAATCTCTGTCTTAAATTTGTCCTTTAGTTCTTGAATATTTTACTGTACTTCCCTGAGTGTGTTGATGATTTTTATTTTAAACTTTCTTTCAGGAAGATTTGTTAGTTCAGTTTCATTTGGTCCTTTTACTTGGGTTTGTGATATTTTGGTCTGAACCAGGTTCCTTTGACATTTCATAACTCTATATGGTGCTCAGTAGGGCCCAGAAGCTCCAGTCTCTGTAGCTGCTCAGCCCCTAAAGTGAAGTTGGGGGTCATAGGGTTGCAGCACTGATGCCTTGCAGCAGGAAAACGCTGTTTCCTGATTCCCGGCTGCAGTACCTGTCTCCAGTATCAGAGCCAGTGGGCCAAGCACACAGGTTTAGGCCTCTGTGCTTGGCATCTCTAGATGTTGTAGGCATGGCCTCCTGCTCGCCAGATGCCAGCACTGTGACTGCTGGTTTGCGAGCAAGAGCTGTCATGACAGGAGGAAGGTGCAGCAGGTTGCACGTCACACTTGAGGGCCTCACAGCTGAGTAGGCAGCCAGGGGGATGGGGCACCTGAAGCTCCTCAAAGTTCCCAACCTGCTCGGCAGAGTGCGCTCAGACTACCTTGTCCACATCTCCCTTCTCCTTCCATAACAAGCTCCGTGCAATCCCCACCCTGCAGCAGCTCTCTCACTGCTAGGAAGCCTGTCAGATCACTGGCCTTTCCTTTATCCCAAATTAGCCTGTTGTGGATCTCCATCCTCCACAAATGGCCAGAATCTCCATCTTTCAAGCTCTCTGCCTATCCCAGCTCCCCAACCCCAGCAACCTCGAGAGCACCACACAATGTAGGTCTGTCGTCCAAAGCAGATCTCCAGGGCTGGGTGTTCAGCAGTTCTAGGCTTCCATCCCCTCCCTGCTCAGTTTCTCTTCCTTCCACTGGTGAGCTGGGGTGGGGGAAGGACTCGGGTCCTGCTGGATCAAGGCTTTCGTACATTACCCTGTTTCATCAGGTCTGCTCTATTTCTGAGGTCTGTATGCAGTCTGGTACAGCCTTTCCTGTTGCTGTTTTAGGAATAGTTGTATTAACTATATATTCACACTATATGTGGTTTGGGGAGGAATTATCTGTCTCACCTCTCATGCCACCATCTTGAATATTGTAAGTCCTGTTTTACTTTACTTCTCACCTTCTGGATCTATTCCCTTGATAGAACTTTCATCAGCATCCTTGGTAGGGCTTTTCCCACAGAGCTTACAAAACAATAAAAATAATTAGAGTGTTAGTATAAAAGAACACCTGTACAATGAGATAAAAGCAGACAGTCTGAAGGAATGAAGACATAGAAAATATTGCCCATCTTGCTTCCTTAAATTTTTGGAGAAAAATCATATATTTACTAGTTTGGTAAATATCAGTAGAGAATATCCTTTTATTTTCCTTATTCTTTGAGACATTTTTCTGGAAGGGAATTTGACAGTAGAGTACAATTGAGATTTTTTTTAACATCTTACTATTATTTTTTTAAAGTATTTTTTTATTAAGGTATTATTGATATACACTCTTATGAAGGTTTCACATGAAAAAACAATGTGATTACTCATTTACCCATATTATCAAGTCCCCACACATACCCCAATTCAGTCACTGTCCATCACTTTAGTAAGATGACACAGATTCACTGTTTGCCTTCTCTGTGCTACGCTGTTTTCCCCTTGATTCCCCACACCATGTGTACTAAACATAATACCCCACAATGCCCTTCTCCCACCCTCCCCACTGACCCTCCCACACTCCTCCCCTTTGGTAACCACTAGTTCCTTCTTGGAGTCTCTGAGTCTGCTACTATTTTGTTCCTTCAATTTTGCTTTGTTGTTATCCTCCACAAATGAGGGAAATCATTTGGCACTTGTCTCTCTCCACCTGGCTTATTTCACTGAGCATAATATCCTCCAGCTCCATCCATGTTGTTGCAAATGGCAGGATTTGTTTCCTTCTTATGAATGAATAGTATTCCATTGTGTATATGTACCACATCTTCTTTATCCATTTATCTACTGATGGACACTTAGGTTGCTTCCGTACTTTGGCTATTGTAAAAAGTGCTGCAATAAACATACGGGTGCATATGTCTTTTTGAATATGAGAAGTTGTATTCTTTGGGTAAATTCCAAGGAGTGGTATTCCCAGGTCAAACCATATTGGTATTTTTAGTTTTTTGAGGAACCTCCATATTGCTTTCCACAATGGTTGAACTAGCTTACATTCCCAGCAGTGTAGAAGGGTTCCCCTTTCTCCACATCCTCGCCAGCATTTGTTGTTCTTAGTCTTTTGGATGGTGGCCATCCTTCCTGGTGTGAGGTGTTATCTCATTGTGGTTTTAATTTGAATTTCCCTGATGATTAGTGATGTGGAGCATCTTTTCATGTGTCTGTTGGCCATCTGAATTTCTTCTTTGGTGAACTGTCTCTTCATATCCTCTGCTCATTTTTTAATCGGGTTATTTCCTTTTTGGGTGTAGAGGTGTGTAAGTTGTTTATATATTTTGGATGTTAACCCCTTGTCAGATATGTCATTTACAAATATATTCTCCCATAATGTAAGATGCCTTTTTGTTCTGTTGATGGTGTCCTTTGCCATACAGAAACTTTTTAGTTTGATGTAGTCCCATGAGTTCATTTCTGCTTTTGTTTCCCTTGCTTGAGGAGATGCGTTCAGGAAGAAGTCGCTCATGCTTATATTCAGGAGATTTTTGCCTATGTTGTCTTCTAATAGTTTTATGGTTTCATGACTTACAGTCAGGTCTTTGATCCATTTTTAGTTTACTTTTTTGTGTGGGGTTAAACAATAATCCAGTTTCATTATCTTGCATGTAACTATCCAGTTTTTTCAACACCAGCTCTGGAAGAGGCTGTCATTTCCCCATTGTATGTCCATGGCTCCTTCATCATATATTAATTGACCATATATGGCTGTGTTTATATCAGGGCTCTCTATTCCATTGGTCTATGAGTCTGTTCTTGTGCCAATACCAAGTTGTCTTGAGTATAGTGGCTTTGTAGTAAAGCTTGAAGTTGGGGAGCATAATCATCCCAGCTTTATTCTTCCATCTGAGGATTGCTTTGGCTATTTGGGGTCTTTTGTGGTTCCATATGAATTTTAGAATGATTTTCCCTAGTTCTTTGAAAAATCCTGTTGGTACTTTGATAGGAATTTCATTGAATCTGTAGATTGCTTTAGGCAGGATGGCCATTTTGACAATATTAATTCTTCCTATCCAAGAGAATGGGATGACTTTCTATTTATTAGTGTCCTCTTTAATTTCTCTTAAGAGTGTCTTGTAGTTTTCAGGGTATAGGTCTTTAACTTCCTTGGTTAGGTATATTCCTAGGTATTTTATTCATTTGGATGCAATTGTGAATGGAATTCTTTTCCTGATTTCTCTTTCTGCTAATTCATCATTAGTGTATAGGAATGCAACAGATTTCTGTGTATTAATTTTGTATCCTGCAACTTTGCTCAATTTAGATATTAGATTTAATAGTTTTGGAGTGGATTCTTTAGAGTTTTTTATGTGCAGTATCATGTCATCTGCAAAAAGGGACAATTTAACTACTTCCCTGCCAGTATGGATGCCTTTTATTTCTTTGTGGTGTCTGATTGCCATGGCTAGGACCTCCAGTACTATGTTGAATAGAAGTGGGGAGAGTGGGCATCCTTGTCTTGTTCCCGATCTTTAAGGAAAAGCTTTCACCTTCTCGCTGTTAAGTACAATGTTAGCTGTGGGTTTGTCATATATGGCCTTTATTATGTTGAGGTACTTTCCCTCTAGACCCATTTTGTTGAGATTTTTTATCATGAATGGATGTTGAATTTTGTCAAATGCTTTTGCAGCATCTATAGAGATGATCATGTGGTTTTTGTCCTTTTTGTTGATGTGGTGGATGATGTTGATGGATTTTAGAATGTTGAACCATCCTTGCATCCCTGGAATAAATCCTTCTTGATCATGATGGATGATCCTTTTGATGTATTTTTGAATTCGGTTTCCTAATATTTTGTTGAGTATTTTTGCATCTATGTTCATCAGTGATATTGGTATGTAGCTTTCTTTTTTTGTTGTGTCTTTGCCTGGTTTGGGTATTAGAGTGATGTTGGCCTCATAGAATGAGCTTGGATGTATTCCCTCTTCTTCTACTCCTTGGAAAACTTTAAGGAGGATGGCTATTAGGTCTTCACTAAATGTTTGATAAAATTCAGAGGTGAAGTCTGAATTGGTTTGTTGAGATTTCCTGTTTCTTTCAGGGTCATCCTTGGAAGGTTGTATTTTTCTAGAAAGTTTTCCATTTCTTCTACATTATCCAGTTTGTAGCATATAATTTTTCCTAGTATTCTCTAATAGTTCTTTGTATTTCTGTGCTGTCCGTAGTGATTTTTCCTTTCTCATTTCTGATTCTGTTTATGTGAGTAGACTCTCTTTTTTTCTTGATAAGTCTGGCTAGGGGTTTATCTATGTTGTTTATTTTCTCGAAGAACCAGCTCTTGCTTTTGTTGATCCTTTCTATTGTTTTATTCTTCTCGATTTTATTTATTTATGCTCTGATTTTTACTATGTCCCTCCACCACCTGACTTTGGGTCTCATTTGTTCTTCTTTTTCTAGTTCCATTAATTGTGAGTTTAGACTGCCCATATGGGAATGTTCTTCTTTCCTGAGGTAAGCCTGTATTGCAATATACTTTCCTCTTAGCATGGCCTTCGTTGCGGCCCACAGATTTTGTGGTGTTGAATTATTGTTGTCATTTGTCTCTATATATTGCTTGATCTCTGTTCTTATTTGGTCATTGATCCATTGATTATTAGGAGCATGTTATTAAGCCTCCAGGTGTTTGTGGGATTTTTCATTTTCTTTGCGTTATTCAGTTCTACTTTCATTCCTTTGTGGTCTGAGAAGCTGGTTGGTACAATTTCAATCTTTTTGAATTTACCAAGGCTCTTTATATGGCCTAGCATATGATGTATTCTTGAAAATGTTCCTTGTGCACTTGAAAAGAATGTATTCTACTGCTTTTGGGTGTAGAGTTCTGTAGATGCCTGTTAGGTCCATCTGTTCTAATGTGTTGTTCAGTGCCTCTGTCTCCTTACTTATTTTCTGTCTGGTTGATCTGTTCTTCAGAGTGAGTGGTGTGCTGAAGTGTCCTAGAATGAGTGCATTGAATTCTATTTCCCCCTTTAATTCTGTTAGTATTTCTTTCACATATGTAGGAGCTCCTGTGTTGGATGCATAGATATTTATAATGGTTATATCTTCTTGTTGGATTGACCCTTTTGAGACAGGGACCATGGGTGTATTCAGAGTAGGGTGAAGGCCTCTGGAGAAAGCAGGGTGGGATATTTACAGCCAGCAATATAACAATGAGCAAAGAAGTCCCTTTTGAAACTCTGTATTAAGCATTATGCAAAGTCAAGGTCACACTAATTCTCTAAGATCCAGATACCAGACTAAGAATATAGACATCTTCAATAAGGTCAGTTAAACGTCAAAAGGCCAGGAGCAACTGGGCCTAGAATGCTTGAGTGTTTCACAAATAAAGAAGAGTATCTCAGTATAACCCATGACTTCACTGTAAACAGCCCTAGCAAGCAGAGGTTAGCCCAGCCCACCTTCAGGGCAGGGCAGGCGGTACAAGTCCACACCCCTAAGCCTTTTTTTCGTGTTCTTGAAAAATCCCCATTTGCCTATAAAAACCCCTAGACAATGCACCACCCCGGACTCCCTTGTCCCCTCCTGACGTGAGCTGGGAGCTCTGCCCTTCCACTTTATTTCTAAATAAAAGCCTATACCTTGGTCTCCTACCTTGCCTGTTTGCTAAGCTCATTCTTCGGCTTCACTTTTATCATTATGTAATGTCCTTCTTTGTCTCCTGTGACTTTGTTTTGAAGTCTATTCTGTGTGATAAAAGTACTGCAACTTCTGCTTTTTTCTCCTTATTAGCTGCATGAAATGTCTTTCTCCATTCCTTCACTTTTAGTTTGTGTATATCTTTGGGTTTAAAGTGAGTCTCTTGAAGGCAGCATATAGATGGGTCTTGTTTTTTTATCCATTCAGTGACTCTATGTCTTTTGATTGGTGCATTCAGTCCATTTACATTTAGGGTGATTATGGATAGTTATGTACTTATTGGCATTGCAGGCTTCAGATTCATGGTTACCAAAGGTTCAAGGTTAACTTCCTTAGTATCTAAGAATCTAACTTAACTCAGTATGCTATTACAAACACAATCTAAAGGTTCTTTTTTTTTCTCCTCCTTTTTCTTCCTCCTCCATTCTTTATATATTAGGTATCATATTCTGTACTGTTTGTCTATCCCTTGATTGACTGTGGGGATAGTTCATTTAATTCTGCATTTTCTTAGTAATTAGCTCTTCTATACTCTTTACTGTGGTTTTATTACCTCTGGTTGACGCCAGGGTTCTTGTTCACAAAGCCAAAGAATGAGCTTAGCAAACAGGCAAGGTAGGAGAGCAAGGTACAGGCTTTTATTTAGAAATAAAGTGAGAGGAAAGAGCTCCTGGCTCATGCCAGGAGGGGACAAGGGAGTCCCAGGGTGGTACATTGTCTAGGGGGTTTTATAGGCAAATGAGGATTTTTCAAGAACACGAAAAAAAGGCTTAGGACTGTGGACTTGTACCACTTGCCCTGCCCTCAAGGTGGGCTGGGTTGTTCTCTGCTTGCTAGGGTTGTTTACAGTAAAGTCACGGGTTAGGCTGTGATACCCTTCCCTATTTGTAAAACCACTCAATCATTCTAGGCCAAGTTGCTCCTGGCCTTTTGACTTTTAACTGACCTTACTGAAGATGTCTATATTCTTAGTCTGGTATCTTAATCCTAGAGAATTAGTGTGACCTTGACTTTGCATAATGCTTAACACAGAGTTTAAAAAGGGACTTCTTTGCCCATTGTTATATTGCTGACTGTAAATATCCCACCCTGCTTTTTCTGGAGGCCCTCACCCTACTCTGACTACACCCATGGTCCCTGTCTCATTCCCCCGTCTACAGATAGAGACCCTAACTGCTGCTAGGGAAAGGGGGCGACAACCACTCTGGCTGCTTCATGCTGAGAGGTGGCACAGTAAGGGGTGCAGCTAGGTCTCCATCAGTCGTCGGTCAAGAAGGCCTCGGAAAATGGGCACTTCCATCCTGTGTTCTATTGCTATCGCCATTTGCAGTCTTAACGCTTCGAGGCAAGACAGAATAAATCATATTATTAGGTTAAGTAGGAACATCTGGAGTTGGGTTTTCCATTCTGGAAGAACAGACTTGACAAGGAGATTAAAGAATGCCTGGCTGACTATGAGGATCAGAAATAGTAAAACTCTAGAGAATCGTAGCCAGATACTTTGAAGAAACTAGAATTCTGTATCTAGTTTATATCCCAATGACTAGTATTAGGACTCAGTATAGATAAGGCTGCACTATTGAAACAATACTTTTCTCTAAAATCACCCTCATTTTTATTAGAAGTAACCAGATTAAGAAAATAATTAACACTTGGCTTGATTATTTGCATAAGTGCAGCAAGAAGAGCAAGTGATTACATAGGCTCTTTTAAATGTGCTTTGCTGGAACTTTTTATAAGGAACTTCAGATTGGACTTTTAAAGGCCTCGAGGCCAGAGAGCCAAGCCAGACTTGCCATCAGGTTTCGCCTGCAGTACCTGTAGATTTGGGTGAATTTCCTCTCTTCTTGAGGTCCGTAAGACATTCTGAGGTTCCTGCACTTGCCAGGAAGTGACCTTCCTTACTCACCTGGTAAGGCTGCCGGGAACCCTGTAAGCAAGTTACCAGGCCAGTTCTTCCAAGGGGCTTTGTTGGCTCTATAAGGTCAACCTTAGTTCCTTAGAGCTATTCATATCTGAGTTTATGCACATGTCTCTCAGGTATGACATTCCAGTCAAAGCCTTGGTAATATAGCCAGTGTTTTTAATCAGTCCTTTTATAAGGAAAGCAGATTCTTATTGAATTTATGCAAATAAACACACTGCCATGAAATATAAAAATAGTCACTGAGAGGTTTTAAATTCTGGCGGGATCAGGTAGAGGGAAAGATAAATGTTTCAATTCTGCTTACAAAGGTATTATAATTTACTAAACTGTTGTCAGCTTAAGAGAAAAAGCTTCAAACACTTTATCAGCAACATTTGAACTTCCTTAGATTACTTACTCCTATGTAATACCTGTTTTGCTGAAATCTAGTTCTTTACTAGTTTAGGAGTAATAAAACAGTGACTATAAATGACAAAAGACTTACAAATGACAATAGCTAAAGATCTGATGAGAGCCTATTATAAGACAGTTGACATAAGGAAATTTGGATATTTCTGCAACACTAAACATTTAGTAACAAAGTTTAGCATCATTCCCTTTGACAGTGCTTTCTAGGTAATTAAGATGAAGGCTCTGAACTGATAGGGACTGTGTGTGTCTAGGAGGCTGGAATTGAAATGCAAGTACAATTCTAGCACCAGTCATTTAAGGCCAGGCTGTATTTCAGAAGATACATTTCATCCGTTTCAGGGAGTCTAGTTTAAAAATCTCTCAATTTTTGAAGATAATGAACCCAATAAGTAGAGTAGATTTTCTCCAAAAAAATTTAGAAAACTAGTCCCATATTGTAGTAGTCCACAGGACTTTTGACTATTTCCCTTCCTTGCATAACCTTACCATATTGTATACTTCTCTCAGGGACCAAGCCTCTCCATTAGAGAGTTTGTACTGAGGCCAGGCTAGTGTGCAGAAGAAGATAAGTCACTTCTTCAGGGTCTGGGGATCAAATTGCTCCCAGTTCTTTAGAATTCAAGCTAGAGGTGTGTCTGGCTTTAAACTTGAAGAGGAAGCTCCCACCTGGAAGAGAGAAAGACAGGTGTGTGACACCTGGTCGGTCTTTTCTCTGTGTGAGTGCGTCCCCTCGCCTTGGAGCCTGGGTGACAGTGGTCAATTACCTCCTCTGCCAGGCCTACTGGCTTTAACCACTCTTTATCAGCATGGCCTGCACCTTGCCTTGATTCCCCTCTTGCCTTCCCATTCAGCAAGAGTTGCCTCAGAGCTCTGGATTTAGTGGGACCTTACCAGTGTGCTCCTACTTTACGCCTTTGGGAGTTTTAATCTAGATATGGAATTGCTCCCAGTTCCTTAGAATGCATGCCAGAGGTGTGTCTGGCTTTAAACTTGAAGAGGATGCTCCCAATTGGAAGAGAGAGAAAGACAGGTGTCCAGCACCTAATTGGCCTCTCTCTCTGTGAGGGCGTCCCCTCGCCTTGGAGCCTAGGTGACAGTGGTCAGTCACCCCCTCTGCCAGGCCTACTGTACTTAACCACTCTTTACCATCGTGGCCTGCACCTTGCCTTGATTTCCCTCTTGCCTTCCCACCCAGCAAGAGTCGCCTTGGAGCTCTGGATTTAGTGGGACCTTACCAGTGTGCTCCTACTTTATGCCTTTTGAGAATTTTAATCTGGATCCTAGTTTTCTATGCACAAGCTTTAGTCATTTCTTTGAGAGCCCCCTGCCTGTCTGATAAGTGCAGGGACTGTGTGACCTCTCACTGCCTGAATCTTGGTCAGAGTCACAAGCCAGTTTTGCTTCCCTGGGGCCACAGAAAAGGAAATGCCTAGCCCCAGGATGACTGCCTCTGAGGAAGGGAGATCAGTAGAATAGAGCCATGGTTATAATTTAAATGGGGCCATTTACATATACAGTAACAGAGGGGAGGTCTATACTCAAGCACTAGTTTCTGTCACTGCCTGGAAATTATTTAGCCAGTCACCTACTATAAAAAATCTGATCTGAGACAAGAGGTTAGGGGTGGGATGGTTATCTGTGACTATCCCATAGGCAGCTGCCTAGCCGGAGGTTCACTCAGTGCTTTGGATCAATTGGCTGGAGCCGAGATCCAAGGACCACTGTTTACTAGTCTGGTCTGCCCTCAGAGTCCACAGATTAGAATAGGAAAGTAGGAAATTGGCTCCTCCACTCCCCAACATTCCCGTCCGTCCGGAGGTGGGGGATCAAGGAGCGGCAGACACCGGGAAGCCTTTCACCCGAGACTAGAAGACTGATAGCTGACACTAATTGTCTTTAAGTGGCTAACGGATGTCCAGACACATTTTCATGCGATAAAAAAGTACAGTATTAGGAATAAGAGCCAAGCGTGGATCTCCTACCTTGTGGTGGAGAGCATCAGGTTCTGTGAAATTGATGAAGTTAGAAGAGAGTTAGGAGTGCCCACTGCCTCACTCAGAGGCCAGGGCGGCCTGGAGAAGCAGGCTGGAAGTCAGAGACAGAAAAAGAGAGACACTCCTCAAGGATACCCAGTTGGGGTATCAGGGTCTGATTCCAGACACGCGGACCTTTCAGAAGCTGCTGAAGTGTAGCCTCAGCCTAGACTCTCGCAGTTGCCCACAGCTTTCCTCAGTTCCTCGCATCCAAGGAGATGCCTCTGAAAGGGAATCCTGGCCTCCACTCAGGTGACATTCCCAGCTCCCAAGGGAGACGGGGGATCCACTGAGGGAGACGCAGGGGAACCTGTCACTTGAGACTTTGAGATCGGCAGCCAGCTAGTCCCATTTTAGTGGCTGACAAATGCCTGATTTTGTGTGCCACAGACGGCTTCCTTCTATGAGGACAGTGAAAGAAAAGGCAGGCTTGGATGCCGATACTCACCGCCAAAGCTATCCTGAACAAGCCCCCAAGGATGATGCTGGGGTTCTTGTTCACAAAGCCAAAGGGGACAAGGGAGTCCCAGGGTGGTGCATTGTCTAGGGGGTTTTATAGGCAAATGAGGATTTTTCAAGAACATGAAAAAAAGGCTTAGAACTGTGGACTTGTACCACTTGCCCTGCCCTCAAGGTGGGCTGGGCTAATCTCTGCTTGCTAGGGTTGTTTACAGTAAAGTCACGGGTTAGGCTGTGATACCCTTCCCTATTTGTAAAACCACTCAATCATTCTAGGCCAAGTTGCTCCTGGCCTTTTGACTTTTAACTGACCTTATTGAAGATGTCTATATTCTTAGTCTGGTATCTTGATCCTAGATGATTAGTGTGACCTTGACTTTGCATAATGCTTAACACAGAGTTAAAAAAGGGACTTCTTTGCCCATTGTTATATTGCTGACTGTAAATATCCCACCCTGCTTTTTCTGGAGGCCCTCACCCTACTCTGACTACACCCATGGTCCCTTTCTCATGGTGACTGCTATTAAACCATAGGAGCACTTCCATCTATAGCAGTCCCTCCAAAATACATTGTAGCGATGGTTTGTGGGAGGTAAATTCTCTCAGCTTTTGCTTATCTGGAAATTGTTTAATCCCTCCTTCAAATTTAAATGATATTCTTGCCAGATAAAGTAATCTTGGTTCAAGGCCCTTCTGCTTCATTGCATTAAATACATCATGCCACTCCCTTCTGCACTGTAAGGTTTCTGCTGGGAAGTCTGATGATAGCCTGATGGGCTTTCCTTTGTATGTGATCTTATTTCTCTCTCTGGCTGCTTTTAATAGTCTGTCCTTATCTTTGGTCTTTTCCATTTTAATTACTATATGTCTTGATGTTGTCTTCCTTGGGCCCCTTGTGTTGGGATATCTGTGCACCTCTATGGCCCGAGAGAATATCTCCTTCCCCAGATTGAGGAAGTTTTCAGCAATCACCTCCTCAAAGACACTTTCTATTCCTTTTTCTCTCTCTTCTTCTTCTCGTACCCCTATAATGCGAATATTGTTCTGTTTGGATTGGTCATGCAGTTTGCTCAATATTCTTTCTTTCTTAGAGATCCTTTTTTTTTTCTCTGTGCATCAGCTTCTTTGTATTCCTCTTCTCTAGTTTTATTCATTTATCGTCTCCACCACTGTATCCAATCTGCTTTTAATACCATCCATTGTGCTCTTCAGTGATTAGATTTCCGACCATAATTCATTCCTAAGTTCTTGAATATCTTTCCATACCTCCATGAGCATTTTGATGATTTTTATTTTGAACTCCCTTTCAGGGAGAGTCATGAGGTCAATATCATTTAAATCTTTCTCAGGAGTTGTATTCATAATTTTACTCTGCACCAGGTTCCTTTGGCGTTTCACATTTGTGTATGGCACCCTCTGGTGCCCAGAAGCTCTTCTCTCTGGAGCTGCTCAGCCCCTGAGGCAATGTAGGGGATTGCAGGGTAGTGGTTTTGGTGCCTTGGGGGAGGAAAGAGCTGTTTCCTGTTACCTGGCTGCTATGCCTGTCTCCACTGCCTGAACCAGTGTTCCCAGCACACAGGTATAAGCCTCTGTGCTTTGCGTTTTTAGTTGCTGTAGACAGATCTTCCCTCTGGCTGGCCTCATGCCAGGGTAGGGTTTCCCGGTTTGCATACCCGGTGGGGATGGCCAGGGGAAAGGCGCACTACTCTGCCTGTCACAGAAAGGGTTCTTGGAGCTGTGTATGCAGCCAGGGAGATGGAGTACCTGAAGATCGTGAAAGCTCCCAATCTGCTGGGCAGAGTGCACCCACACAATTTTGTCTACCTGTCCTTTCTCCCTAATAGTAAGCTCTGTGCAATCCTTGCCCCTTTTGCAGAGCTTCTTTGTTAGGAAATTTCTCAGACTACCCACTTTTCTTTTGTCCCAGAGCAGCTGGCCATGTATCCCTGCTTTCCACAAGCAGCTGTAATTTTAGTCTCTCCAAGAATTCTGCCTCTCTTAGGTTTCCAACCCCCTAATTATGAGAGTATTATGCAACACCATGAAATGTAAGTTTGTGCTCCCAGAGCAGATCTCCAGAGTTAGGTATTCAGCAGTCCCAGATCTCCACTCCCTTCCTGCTGTGTTCCTCTTCCTCCTGCTGGTGAGCTGGGGTGAGGGAAGGGCTTGGACCTGTAGGACCACAGCTTTAGTACGTTATCCTTTTCCGTGAGGTCGGCTGTTGTCTCCAGGTGTATACAGTTTGTTGCAGTCCTCTTTCCTGTTGCTCTTTCAAGAGTAGATGTATTTTCATAGTATATGCAGTTTTAGGAGGAAGCCTCTGTCTCACCTCTCATGCTGCCATCTTTCAATACAATTAAGATTTTATAGGAAAGAGAATCTTTCATCTTAAATGTCTGTTCTTCATTTGAATTAAGAATATGGCAAATAAAGGCTAGTAGTGAGATGAAATTACATCACCTGATTTTTCTAAGTTGAACACTTGGAATAGCACTCAAATAACGTTTGTTTTTACGCTTTCTTCTAGGTTATATGAATTTCTCAATGATGAATTTTTGTAAAGGAAGTTAATAACACTGTATAGCACTTATACTGGACCTTGTTTCTAAAAGCTGCTATCTATAAGGTTTTACATCTGATAAGACATGTACAATGGACTTGAAACACTTGGAGTGAGACAGAGAAGATAATCTTTAGAATGGTAGGCTTGTGTGTCCCTATAAATTGTTCATTTTTCTGTAGGTAGGTAGCTTGGTTTGGTGCACTATCTAAGCCATTTTGAAAGATCCACACTGAGGACATTTATGTGAAGAGCTCTGCTTCTTTTATCACAGGTGTTAGGTAAATATTCTCTTTACATTTATTCTACTTGTTATGAACAAGGGAGAAAGATTAGATTTTTAAAGTCTAAACATGGTTCTCTATAAAAGGAAAAAAATGAACATATTATCTATGAGGCTTATTTTTAGTCAAGTGATCCTACATCTTGTCATGCACAGAAAAATGTCTATGTGGTATCTCATAGGGTCTGCCTATGTATCAGTCTATCTATTGCTACATTTCAAAGACCAGCATTGCTCTTATGTATGAATTATATTTTAATAAAGTTATTTGCCTAGATGTTATTTCCTAGTGTAGTTACTTGGTGTAATTCACCTGAGAATATGCTCCCTAAATATGTGATACTTTAACTGCCCATTACCTCTTCTATGCTCAAAGTATTAACCAATATATAGCCTAATAAACTTAGATAAGACTTCAGAAGTTTCCTCAGCATCACACTCTATGTAGTCACAAGTTGCCAATAAGCCTTAGTACTCAAGATGAAACATGTTTTTTTGTTGTAATGTTAATAAATAGCCTATGGAAAATTTCAAGACATGTTTAGGGCAAGCCACACTGGACTTACTAAAACATCCTGGACCAGAAAAAAACTATTAATATCATTCAGCCATAAGACATTATATGAATAGCAGCCAGCTATTTCCAGTTTGTTAATTTCTGGATTACACATAAAAATACCATTATTTTTCAAAACTTAAAAAAAGAAAATATAAAAAATTAGAATCAGAGATCCATGATTTCATTATACTCTACTAATTTATTAAAATAAGTTCATGTTTATAAATTAATATTCTTTTTCTAACACCTTGCCATTATCCCTATCAGACACATATAAACAGAAGAAAGTAAGTTTGCCCTCGCTTAATATGTAAAAATGCTAAAGGTTTTTGAACTTTTTATGTGTTTATCTAAATTAGGTAAAAGAGCTAATCAGAACTGGGAGCATCAAAAACATTCAGAAGAATAGGACTTACCTATAAAAATAATTTGATTTGGCATATAAAATAATAAATTAAGGTCTGTAAGGCATCATATGCAATAGAAGAATAAAATGTTACAAAATGTCCATCATTAAGGAATTTAAAAATGAAAGAAAAGCTCCATGGAATTGGAATAGACTGCAAAAACATAAAAGAAACTGTGACTATAAAAGAGACAAAAATTAAATCTTTAATTAAATATGCTTATCTCTGCTGGTTGCTCACTTAAATAAAGGAATATTCCCATTGATCTTCACCTTAAAAAAGACAAATGACCTTGAAACTGGCCCCCTCCATGAAAATGTAGCAAGCTTAACTACCCTATTAAATGATCTATATTATGAAGCTAAAAAGCTTAAAGTTCCCATTAGATGTCACCTATTGATCTGTGGCTTTCCTGAAGACAATAATAAAACTAAAAGAGGTTAAGGGACAAGAGTTCTGATTTAAAGAAAATGAACACTTCAGAAACATCATCACTATAAGATCCAAAGGAATAAAATGATATTGAACTAGTGAATTAATGCTAGCATTTATTTTCTCCCATAAAATGAAGAGGATGAATAGATTGATCTTATCCATCACATACTTCTAATCAAACCTATGGAAACCTCATATTTTCCCATTTCTAATATCTTTGCTCCATATATTCCACTTCCATATTTAACAAGTTCAATTAGTAAATTCTATTCAAAGGCAGCAACCAAAACTCAGGCAACATTTTCATGTCTTAGAAATTTAGACAGATACTCAAAATCATTTTCTTTAAAAAGTTTGCTGTGAGTTCATGTTTTACAGGTGAAGGATTAAGTACCCAAATATGAAAATAAAGTTCCTTTAAAAACACACTTAATTTCCAAGCACTATGCTCTGGATAAAAAGTTGTTTCACTTAACACTTTGTGTTACAGAAAAATAGTTTTATTATAAGGTTAGGAGGTACTTCTGGAAATTTATTAGGCAGAAAATGCTATCTAGATAATGCGTAAGTGCTTGACCAAACCTTACTCAGCAAACAAGTGTTAGCAGAACTGCCTTTACCCGTGAAATCTGAGAATATGTGTGTTAGTACATCCTGAGGAAGTATGCATGATTTTTCAGGCATGAAATTTGGTGCACAATACAAGATTTTAAACTAAAGCAACTAATCAGCTGTTTGACCTTTGGCTATTTACATAATGTTTCTAAACTCACCTTAGGAGAGAGGGTTCAAGATGGTGGTATAGAGGGATCTTGACCTCACCTCCTCCCAGGAGCATAACAAACTGTATCTACATACAGAACAATGTATATGGAGCAACCTTATATATATATTGCTACATGAAAGAAGACAATCTGAAAAGGGTACATACTGAATGAGTCCAATTATATGACATTCTGGAAAAGAAAAGTAAGGAGGTGTGAAAAGAAATCGGTAGTACAACACAGGGAATTTTTAGGGCAATGAACTATTCTGTATGATACCATAATGGTGAGTACATGTTTTTATGCAATTGTCAAAACCCATAGAATGTACAACATGGAGAATGATCCTAATGTAATCTATGGAATTTAGTCAATAGTAATGTGTAGATATTAACTTATTCATTGTAACAAACGTAGTACGCTAATGCAAGATGTTAATAAGAGAAGAAACCATGGGGGCAGGAGGGTGTGAGTGAGAGGGAATATAAATGGAACTCTGTATTTTCCACTTAATTTTTCTATACACTTAAAACTGCTCTACAAAGTAAAGCCAGTTAATTAGAGTAATAATAATAATAATAATTTTTTTCCTACAATCTGTAGCTCTTAGGGGTGTTTTTTCCCATTCTTTCGGCCAGAAACTCTGTCAAGAGTTTTTTCTGCCTTAAAGCCTGTCACTACTTAGCGAGGGAAGCATCCTGGGGTCAATGCCAGAAAAAAAAAAAGAAATAAGAGGAAACTCTCCCCTGTATGATTTAGTTATTTCAAGTATTCCCCTTCTATATTCCATCTGTCTGCTTTGCTTAGTTTTCAGAGTCCTCAAATTGTGACTTGTTAATTTTTAAATTTTTGAGTCATTATTGTCAGAGGCAGGCTGTAGTGAGTTTATGCCATCTTGATGAACTATAGAAATCCCCACAGCATTGGTTTTAAAAATATTACTTAACCGTTTGCTCATTAATTCATTATTCACCAACAGCAGAAAAAATAATGAGTGGGCTAAATTCTGACAAAAACATATTATAGATGTCTTTGAACATGGTTTATTGGGGGAAACATACATTTAAATAATACACAAAATAGTCAATGTAAGGCATTGTATAAGATGGTATTTTTTATCACCGTTTATAGTTTTGATATTTTTATTCAAAGGCTCAAATTTATTATATTACAATATCATTGTTCATTGTTTTGATCAGTGAATCTTTGTTACTAATAAAATAATATTTAAATTTTGATTTTTAGGACATGTTCCTTTTGAAAAGAATGATATAAAAATAAATTGTTATAGATAGATTTTTTTTCTGGTATAAATGACCCTGGATATTGACAGACTTGTATTATGAACACATGAATTTGTGTGCCAGATGGCTTAATCTCTTGCATAATTTTATAATATTGTAAAATGTCCATATGTTTACAATATACTCAATTTAAACAATGTTCATTCCCAGTAAGTATAAAAAAGATATAAAATTAATGAGCTGATTTAATTCTAAATATATTCAAGATAGTTAAGGACTCCTTATGCTGTTTTATATAAAATTGATTTCTGCTTATTTTTAAAGAGTATTTTTAAATGATATTCTAAAAGAGTAACTAACATAATGCTATATTATGGCATTTCAAACCATTGCAATGACTCCCATGAATTCTTTTTAGCTATTCATTTGTTCCCTTATGCAAATTATTTTTTGATATCTATTCTGTTTCTGACACAGTTCTATGTGCTGTGTGTAAGAAATAACACAATATATGATATGAGTCCTGTTTTCAAAGTGATTAAAGTCTGGATTAAGAATGCAGGGGGATGTGTGAAAAATGATGAATGAGTTGAACACAGATTCAAATCACAATTTTTTTGTGTAATATAAGTGGATTTTACAAACTGGGTGATTTAGTAAAGGCACCCAAAAGTAGGTAAAGAATGTTATGTGTGCATGAAATGGGGGAGAGAAGCTGCCGTGGATGTTAGTATCAAAACAGACTTGGAGGTAGGAATCTACATAAGCATATTTGGCTACAGTTCAGATATTTTGTCATTTATTTGAAAGCCCAGAAAAATATGCTTTCTTTATAGCTCAGCAGCTTGAAAGAAAACTACATATAATGGGGGACTAAGAATATGCATAAAGTATACTGAAAATGTAATATTTATTTTAGCAACAAAAATTAGAGTTAATATAACATTTATTTATTTCAACATGTTCAACACTGTCCTAAGATTTTTGGGGAAAAAATGTTCTTAAATGTTCACTATAAACCAGAGAGGCAGGAGCTACTATTTCATTTCTGGCTACAAATACCTAAGGCTCAAGGAGGCAGCATGGCACAGAAGTCAAGCATGATCTACAACCAAGTGTCTACATTGAGAATCCAGATCCGACCTGCTCTGCTGGTGATTTACTCTGGTGATTGGTACACTTGGGAGAGGAGTCTAGCTCTACCTAGTCTTTGTAGGCCTTGCAGCTGCCAGTTTTCAGATTTAGGATCATAATAATCATCTGGGAACTTTCCAAATTTCAGATTCTCAGGTCTTTTTTTTTTGTTACTTTATTAGAGGAGATCTGGGGAGAGCCTCAAGAACAGATTTGCCAAAAGTTTCACAAGTTTCTGAGCAAGAAAATTTGAGCAATTCAGCAGGAGATGATGGCAAATATCTTATGGCTCTACTTTACGAATTGGAATCATTCCCATTCATTCACACAAGTTCAACTGGTTTAAACTGTATAATAAATGTAATTCATATGCTTAGCCTTTTTTTTTTTCTTTCTCAGGAGAGCTAATGGGTTTGGGGGCATGTACATGCAGATCCACTGACTTGGTCATTGTCAGGTATTTACTTAAATGAGAAAAACAGTGATGGCCCATGTTCAAAATAAAATAATCACCTTTTTGGTGAAACATTTTGCAGTCCAGTGAATTGAATATCCTGTTTCTCATTCACTACATATGAATGAGTGACTATGTATATGATTGTTACTAAGATAACATCAATACTACCAATTAGCAGAGGGGCCATCTCTTAAGCAAAAGTTGAAATTAACACATCACTTCTGTGATCAGTTTAACAATTAATTATGGGATTAAACACTGGAAACTAATCCTTGAAAACAGCAATCACTGGCAGACCTAGTGCAGTAAACGACTCTGTTTTGAATAGTACATTTGTACAGTAACTAATGTAACACACACTGTGTGCTTTGTTTAGAAAGATTCTCAGCTATAGAAAAGATGGATTTGGTGTTCTCAGTCATTTAATGACCAGTTCCAACTGCCAGCCCTATTAATATGAATGATTTGAGCTTTTTTAAATAAAATTAGCCAATTGAAAACACGGTAAGATTTTATCTACATTAGAAAACACAGCCTGTAATTTATTTCAAATACACAAATTATCACAATTTACCAGTTCTGGTATGTAATTTTTAAAACAATAATATATTCTCCAATGCTTTGACAGATAACTCATCCTTGTAAGTATAAATTATCATTGCCTGAAACTGTGATTATGATTCATGTCATCATTCATGTATACATACAGACAAAAGGAATTCCTTTATCAAGTTTAAGATTATAAAAATGCTTGTAAAAATTTATCCACTTAGTACATTTTTATATTTTGAAATTCATTATAATCCACTCAGTTTGTCATACAGCTAATTTTATGAGTATAATAGTATATTATAGATACAAATTACACAGTTTTAGAAATACAGATTCTGAATAAAGTAAGCCCACTTTGTCAGTGTACAGAAAATTATGTTTAAGTGAAAAAACACTTTTATAGTAATTCACATATTGGTGACACATGTTTAGACAATCTCCAGTAAGATAAATATACTAATTAAAGCCTTGGTAAGCAGTACTAAAGTAATGAGGAGATGACTGGTGCATAGGTGAGTGGTCAGAAGGAAGGTAAAGACAAATAATATGTATATGCAATAATACACAGATGGTAGGTATATAGATAGATAATTGATAGATGATAGGTACATATAGAAGATAATGGGCATGTATTTGAAAAATAGCTTCTTAACTGGCAAAGATTCTTCATTTTGTTCTTTATATTTAGTATTTAGGGCCACATAGGGAGAGATAGGGAGAGAGAGAACATGTGTGTATCCTGATTTCTTTAAGTATATGATAGACCATGACTGCTTACCTGCTTGTCTCTTCCATTAGGGGAGAATGCATCCATATAGAAATCATTCTTTACATACTCTTTAACAGAATAGCTGCAGAGAGTAGAGTGAAAAGGGAAAAGAATGACAAGGGGTATAAGGAAAAAGAAAAAAATGAATGCATCTGACTATCTCAAAGTTGAAGGAATTATATTAGCTGTGTAGTGACTGAAAAATGAGTTTGCAGTAGAATTTAAGGAGAAAATGGGAGTTTGAAGAAAAAATTGCTGTACCATATTATTGTCTAAGGTTCTTTTTTTATTTTGGTATTATTAATGTACAATTACATGAGCAACATTATGGTTACTAGGCTCCCCCTATTATCAAGTCCCCACCACATACCCCATTAGAGTCACTGTCCATCAGTGTAGTAAGATGCTATAGAATCACTACTTGTCTTCACTGTGCAATACTGCCTTCCCCGTATTCCCTCCTACACTATGTCTGCTAATCGTAAAACTCATTTTTCCCCTTAGCCCTTCCTTCCCACCCACCTTCCCAGTCCCTTTCCCTTTGGTAACTGTTAGTCCATTCTTGGGTTCTGTGAGTCTGCTGCTGTTTTGTTCCTTCAGTTTTTTCATTGTTCTTATACTCCACAGATGAGTGAAATCATTTGATACTTGTCTTTCTCTGCCTGGCTTATTTCACTGAGCATAATACCCTCTAGCTCCATCCATGTTATTGCAAATGGTAGGATTTGTTTTCCTCTTATGGCTGAATAATATTCCACTGTATATATGTACCACCTCTTCTTTATTCATTTATCTACTGATGGATACTTAGGTTGCTTCCATTTCTTGGCTAGTGTAAATAGTGCTGTGATAAACATAGGGGTGCATATGTCTTTTTCAAACTGGGCTGCTGCATTCTTAGGGTAAATTCCTAGGAGTGGAATTCCTTGGTCAAATGGTATTTCTATTTTGAGTTTTTTGAGGAACCTCCATACTGCTTTCCTCAGTGGTTGAACTAATGTGCATTCCCACCAGCAGTGTAGGAAGGTTGTCTTTTCTCCACATCCTCGCCAACATTTGTTGTTGTTTGTGTTTTGGATGTTGGCCGTCCTAACTGGTGTGAGGTGATATCTCATTGTGGTTTTAATTTGCATTTCTCTGATGATTAGCGATGTGGAGCATCTTTTCATGTGCCTGTTGGCCATCTGAATTTCTTCTTTGGAGAAGTGTCTATTCAGACCCTCTGCCCATTTTTTAATTGGATTATTTGCTTTTTGTTTGTTGAGGTGCGTGAATTCTTTATATATTTTGGATGTCAACCACTTAAAAGATATGTCATTTATGAATATATTCTCCCATACTATAGGATGTCTTTTTGTTCTACTGATGGTGTCCTTTGCTGTACAGAAGCTTTTCAGCTTGATATAGTCCCACTTGTTCATTTATGCTTTTGTTTCCCTTGCCCAGGGAGATATGTTAATGAAGAAGTTTCTCATGTTTATGTCCAAGAGATTTTGCCTATCTTTTTTCTAAGAGTTTTATCATTTCATGACTTACATTCAGGTCTTTGATCCATTATGAGTTTACTTTTGTGTATGGGGATAGACAGTAGTCCAGTTTCATTCTCTTACATGTTGCTGTCCAGTTTTGCCAACACCAGCTGTTGAAGAGGCTGTCATTTCCCCATTTTATATCCATGGATTCTTTATCATGTAGTAATTGACCATATATGTTTGGGTTTATGTCTGGACTCTCTATTCTGTTCCACTGGTCTGTGGGTCTGTTCTTGTGCCAGTACCAAATTGTCTTGATTACTGTAGCTTTGTAGTAGAGCTTGAAGTCTGGGAGTGTAATTCCCCTTGTTTTATTCCTCCTTCTCAGGATTGCTTTGGCTATTCAGGGTCTTTTGTGGTTCCATATGAATTTTAGAACTATTTCTTCCAGTTCATTAAAGAATGCTGTTGGTATTTTGATAGGGATTGTATTGAATCTGTAGATTGCTTTAGGTAGTATAGCCATTTTGACAATACTTATTCTTCCTAGCCAAGACCATGGGATGAATTTCCATTTGTTAGTGTCCTCTTTCCATTTGTTAGTGTCCTCTTTAGTTTATCTTAGGAGTGTCTTGTAGTTTTCAGGGTGTAGGTCTTTCACTTCCTTCATTAGGTTTATTCCTAGGTATTTTATTCTCTTTAGTGCTATTATGAATAAAATTGTCTTCCTGATTTCTCTTTCTGTTAGCTCATCATTGGTGTATGCAACAGATTTCTGTGTATCAATTTTGTATCCGGCAACTTCGTTAAATTCAGATATTAGTTCTAGTCGTTTTGGAATGGGCTCTAGAGTTTTTTATGTACAATATCATGTCATCTGCAAATAGTGACATTTTGACTTCTTCTTTACCAATCTGGATGCCTTGTATTTCTCTGTTTTGTCTGATTGCCAGTACTATGTGGAATAACAGTGGAGAGAGTGGGAATCCCTGTCTTAGTCTGGATCTTAGGTGAAAAGCTTTCAGCTTCTTGCTGTTCAGTATGATGTTGGCTGTGGGTTTGTCATATATGGCCTTTATGATGTTGAGGTACTTGCCCTCTATACCCATTTTGTTGAGAATTTTTATCATGAATGGATGTTAATTTTGTCAAATGCTTTTTCAGCACCTATGGAGATGATCATGTGGTTTTTGTCCTTCTTTTTGTTGATGTGGTGGAAGATGTTGATGGATTTTTGAATGTTCTACCATCCTTCAATTCCTGAGATGAATCCCACTTGATTATGGTGTATTATCCTCTTGATGTATTTTTGAATTCGGTTTTTCTGATATTTTGTTGAGTATTTTTGCATCTATGTTCATCAGGCATACTGGTCTGTAATATTTTTTTTTGGTGGGGTCTTTGCCGGGTTTTAGTATTAGAGTGATGCTGGCTTCATAGAATGAGTTTGGAAGTATTCCCTCCTCTTCTATTTTTTGGAAAACTTTAAGGAGAATGGGTATTATTTCTTCTCTATATGTCTGATAAAATTCAGTAGTGAATCCATCTGGCCCAGGCATTTTGTTCTTGGGTAGATTTCTGATTACCAATTCAATTTCGTTGCTAGTAATTGCTCTGTTTAGGTTTTCTGTTTCTTCCTTGGTCAGGTGTATTTTTCTTGGAAGGGTGTATTTTTCTAAGAAGTTGCCCATTTCTTCTAGGTTATCCAGTTTGTTAGCATGTAAATTTTCATAGTATTCTCTAATAATTCTTTGTATTTCTGTGGGGTCCATCATGATTTTTCCTTTCTCATATCTGATTCTGTTTATGTGTGTAGATTCTCTTTTTCTCTTAATAAGTCTCCCTAGGGGTTTATCTATTTTGTTTATTTTTCCAAAGAACCAGCTCTTGGTTTCACTGATTTTTTTTCTATTGTTTTATTCTTCTCAATTTTATTTATTTCTTCTCTAATCTTTATTATATCCCTCCTTCTGGTGACTTTGGGCCTCATTTGTTCTTCTTTTTCCAATTTCAATAATTGTGACTGTAGACTATTCATTTGGGATTGTTCTTCCTTCTTTAAATAGGCCTGAATTGCAATATACTTTCCTCTTAGAACTGCCTTTGCTGCATCCCACAGAAGTTGGGGCTTTGTGCTGTTGTTGTCATTTGTCTCCATGCATTGCTTGATCTCTCTTTTTATTTCATCATTAACCCATTGATTAGGACAATGTTAAGTCTCCATGTATTTGTGAGCCAAAAAGTTTTCTTTCTAAAATTTATTTCTAGTTTTATACCTTTGTGATCTGAGAAGTTGGTTGGTAGGATTTCAATATTTTTGACTTTACTGAGGTTCTTTTTGTGGCCTAGTATGTGTTCTACTCTGGAAAATGTTCCATGTGCACTTGAGAAGAATGTATATCCTGCTGCTTTTGGGTGTAGAGTTCTGTAGATGTCTGTTAGGTCCATCTGTTTTAGTGTGTTGTTCAGTGCGTCAGTGTCTTTATTTATTTTCTGTCTGGTTTATCTGTCTTTTGGAGTGAGTTTTGTGTTGCAGTCTCCTAAAATGAATGCATTGCTTTTTATTTCCTTCTTTAATTCTGTTAGTATTTGTTTTACATATGTCAGCACTCCTGTGTTGCATGCATATATATTTAAAATGGTTATATCCTCTAGTTGGACTGACCCCTTTATCATTATGTAATGTCCTTCTTTATCTCTTGCTACTTTCTTCATTTTGAAGTCTATTTTGTCTGATACAAGTACTGCAACACCTGCTTTTTTCTCCTTGTTGTTTGCATGAAATATCTTTTTCCATCCCTTCACCTTTAGTCTGTGTATATCTTTGGGTTTGAGGTGAGTCTCTTGTAAGCCGCATATAGATGGGTATTGCTTTTTTAAACATTCTATTACTCTGTGTCTTTTGATTGGTGCATTCAGTCCATTTACATTTAGGGTGATTATCGATAGATATGTACTTATTGCCATTGCCGGCTTTATATTCGTGGTTACCAAAGGTTCAAGGGTTGCTTCTTTACTATCTGACAGTCAAACTTAACTCTCTTGTTAAGTTATTATAAGCACAGTCTGATATTTCTTTATTTCTCTCCCTTCTTATTCTTCCTCCTCCATTCTTTATATGCTAGGTGTTTTATTTTTACTCTTTTACATTTCCTTTGACTGTTTTTGTGGAGAGTTGATTTTATTTTTTGCCTTTAGTTAGTATTTGGATGGTGTGCTTTCTTTGCTATGATTTTATTTTCTCTGGTGACATCTTTTTAGCCTTAGGAGTGCTTCCATCTAGAGCAGTCCCTTTAAGATATCCTGTAGAGGTGGTTTGTGGGAGGCAAATTCCCTCAACTTTCTCTTGTCTGGGAATTGTTTAATCCCTCCCTCAAATTTAAATGATAATCGTGCTGGATACAGTATTCTTGGTTCATTGCCCTTTTGTTTCATTGTGTTAAATATATCATGCCATTCTCTTCTGGCCTGTAAGGTTTCTGTTGAGAAGTCTAATGATAGTCTAATGGGTTTTCCTTTGTAGGTGATCTTTTTTCTCTCTCTGGCTGCCTTCAATACTCTGTCCTTGTCTTTGATCTTTGCCTTTTTAATTATTGTATGTCTTGGTGCTGTCTTCCTTGGGTCCCTTGTGTTTGGAGATCTGTGGGCTTCCATGGTCTGAGAAACTATTTCCTTTCCCAGTTGGGGAAGTTTTCCTCAATTATGTCTTCAAAGACACTTTCTATCCCTTTTTCTTTCTCTTCTTCTTCTGGTACTCCTATAATGCAAATATTGTTCCGTTTGGATTGGTCACACAGTTCTCTTAATATTCTTTCATTCCTAGAGATCCTTTTATCTCTATCTGCCTCATATTCCTGTTCTCTGATTTCTATTCCATCAACAGTCTCTTGCACCTTGTTCAGTCTGCTCTTGAGACCGTCAATCGATTGTTTCATTTCTGTAATATCTCTCCTGTCTTCCTCTCTTAGCTCTTTCATATTTCTCTGTAGGTCCATCAGCATAGTTATGACTTTTATTCTTTATTCTTTTTCAGGAAGATTGTTTAAATCTATCCCACAAGGCCCTCTCTGTGGGGTTGTATGGGTCATCCTTGACTGGACCATATTCTTCTGTCTTTTCATCACAATAGAAGTGGTCGCAAGCAGGTGTCATGTGTGTCAGCTGGGAGAACAAAGTCCCTTCCTTCTTGTTGTTCTCCGCAGCCTGTGCTGGTTACCCACACACCGGAAGGCAGTCTCTTGGATAGTCCCCTGAGGTGTCTCAGTGTAGCCTAAAGCTCTGAGGTGTTTTCAGCCATGCGAGGTGCATTCTGCACTGCTTGGTGCCTTCCAGATCTTGCTCTGGCTTCCACAGCCCTTCCCAGTTAGCTGCATGCTTACCTGGAGGAGATTCTGTTTGGTTGCTGTGGGCGGGGGCCACTCTCCCACTGTTCCACAGCTGTGGGTATCTGCTGGACTGTTTGCGGCGCCAGTCTGGGGGAAGGAATGGCAGTGTACTTATCACAATGTGGGGCTTTGGCGGGGTTGCTTTACCCGGCAGCCAGTTAGGGGTCCAAAATTCCTCAAGATTCCCAGTCTGCTGGGCTGAGTATGCTGGGACGATTTTGTTCCACTATTGGTCCCTTGTCTCTTTAAAGACTTTAAAAAAAGTGCCCACTTTTCTTTTGTCCCAGAGGAGCTGGCTGTGGGGACCCACTCGCAGTCTCCATCTCAGATCCTGCCATTCCGTTTCTCTGATCTCCAATACACCATGCGATGTGTGTCTGTGCTCCCAGTGCAGATCACCAGGGCTAGTTATTTAGCAGGCCTGTGCTTCCACTCCCTCCCCACCCTGATTCTTTTGCTCCCACCTGTGAGCGGGGTTGGGGAGTGCTCAGGTCTTGCTGGGTCACGGCTTTGTATCTTACACGTTTTGTGACGTGCTCAGTCCTCGCAGATATAGCTGTAGCCTGGCTGTTGTACTGTATCTTCTGGTCTCTCTTTTAGGAATAGTTGTATTTGTTGTATTTTCACAAATATATATGGTTTTGGGAGGAGATTTCTGCTGCCCTACGCATGCCACCATCTTCCCAGAATTGGTTTGCTAATATTTTGTTGAATATTTTTGCATCTATGTTCAACAGGGATATTGGTCTGTAATTTCCTTTTTTTGTGGTGTCTTTGCCTGGTTTTGGTATTAGAGTAATGTTGGCCTCGTAGGATGAGTTTGGGAGTATCCTCCTCTTCTACTTTTTGGAAAACTTTAAGGAGGATGGGTATTAGGTCTTCACTAAATATTTGATAAAATTCAGCAGTGAAACCATCTGGATCAGTGGTTTTGTTCTCAGATAGTTTTTTGATTACCAATTCAATTTCTTTGCTGGTAATTAGTCTATTCAGATTTTGTTTTTTCCTGGGTCAGCCTTGGAAGGTTGTATTTTTCTAGAAAGTGGTCCATTCTTCTAGGTAATCCAGTTTGTTAGCATATAATTTTTCATAGTAGTCTCTCATAATTCTTTGTATTTCTGTGGTGTCTGTAGTGATTTTTCCTTTCTCATTTCCGATTCTGTTTATGTGTGTAGACTCTTTTTTTTCTTGATAATTCTGCCTAGGGGGTTATCTATTTTGTTTATTTTCTCAAAGAACCAGCTCCTTTCTTTCATTGATTCTTTCTATTGTTTTATTCTTCTCAATTTTGTTTATTTCTGCTTTAATCTTTATTATGTCCTTCCTTCTACTGACTTTGGGCCTCATTTGTTCTTCCTTTTCTAGTTTCATTAATTGTGAGTTTAGACTGTTCATTTGGAATTGTTCTTCTTTCCTGAGGTAGGCCCGTATTGTAGTATATTTCCCTCTTAGCACGGCCTTCACTGTGTCCGACAGATTTTGCGGTGTTGAATTACTATTGTCATTTGTCTCCATATATTGCTTGATCTCTGTTTTTATTTGGTCATTGATCCATTGATTATTTAGGAGCATGTTATTAAGCCTCCATGTGTTTGTGGGCTTTTTTGTTTTCTTTGTGTAATTTATTTCTAGTTTCATACCTTTGTCATCTGAGAAGCTGGTTGGTACAATTTCAATCTTTTTTAATTTACTGAGGCTCTTTTTGTAGCCTAGGATATGATCTATTCTTGAAAATGTTCCATGTGCTCTTGAGAAGCATGTGTATCCTGCTGCTTTTGGATGGAGTGTTCTGTGGATGTCCGTTAGGTCCATCTGTTCTAATACATTGTCAAGTGCCTCTTCTCTTTACTTATTTTCTGTCTGGTTGATCTGTCCTTTGGAGTGAGTGGTGTGTTGAAGTCTCCCAAAATGAATGCATTGCATTCAATTTTCCCCTTTAATTCTGTAAGTATTTATTTCACATGTGTAGGTGATCCTGTGTTGGGTGCATAGATATTTATAATATTTATATCCTCTTGCTGGACTGACCCCTTTATCATTTTGTAATGTCCTTCTTTGTCTCTTGTTACTTTCTTTCTTTTGATGTCAACTTCTTCTGATACAAGTAGTGCAACTCCTGTTATTTTCTCCCTATTAGTTGCATGAAATATCTTTTTCTATCCCTTTACGTTCAGTCTGTGTATGTCTTTGGGTGAAGTGAGTCTCGTAGGCAGATTATAGATGTGTGTTGTATTTTTATTCATTCAGTGACTCTGTGTCTTTTGATTGTTGCATTCAGACCATTTACATTTAGGGTGATTATCAATAGGTATGTACTTATTGTCATTGCAAGCTTTAGATTCCTGGTTAGCAAAGGTTCAAGAGTAATTGCCTTACTATGTAATGGTCTAATTTAATTCAGTTTGTATGCTATTACTAAAGATTCTTTTTTCTTCCTCCTCCATTCTTTGTGTGGTATAAATCATATTCTGGACTCTTTGTCCCTTGAATGACATCTTTTTCACCTTAGGAATACTTCCATCTATAGGAGTTCCTCCAGAATGCACTTTAGGTGATTTGTGGGAGGTAAATTCTCTCAGCTTTTGCTTATATGAAAATTGTTTAATTCCTCCTTCAAATTTAAATGATAACCTTGCTTGGTACAGTATTCTACGTTCAAGGCCCTTCTGCTTCTTTGCATTAAATATATAATCCCACTCCCTTCTGGCCTGTAAGATTTCTTTTGAAAAATCTGATGATCCCCTGATGGGTTTTCCTTTGTATTTGATCTTTTTTCTCTCTATAGCTGCTTTTAAAAGTCTGTCTTTATCCTTGATCTTTACCATTTTAATTATTATATGTCTTGATCTTGTCTTCCTTGGGTCCCTTGTGTTGGGAGATCTGTGTGTCTCCATGGCTTGAGAGACTATCTCCTTCCCCACACTGGGGAAGTTTTCAGCAATTACCTCCTCAGTAAGACTTTCTATCCCATTTTCTCTCTCTTCTTCTTCTGGTACCTCTATTATGCGAATATTGTTCTGTTTGGATTGGTCACACAGTTCTCTCAATATTCTTTCATTCTCAGACATTCTTTTTTTCTCTCTGTGCCTCAGCTTCTTTGTATTCCCCTTCTCTAGTTTCTATTCCATTTACCATCTCTTCTACTCTATTCAATCTGCTTTTAAATCCCTCCATTGTATGTTTAATTTCAGATATGGAATTTCTTAATGATTGAATCTCTGTCTTAAATTTGTTCCTTAGTTCTTGAATATTTTTCTGTACCTCCATAAGCATGTTTATGATTTTTATTTTGAACTGTCTTTCAGGAAGATTGTTGAGTTCTGTTTCATTTGGCCATTTTTCTGGGGTTTGTGAAATTTTGGTCTGAACCATGTTCTTTTTACATTTAATATTTCTGTGTGGTGCCCTCTAGTGCCCAGATGTTCCAGTCTCTGTAGCTGCACAGCCCCTAGAGTGAGGTTGGGAGTCATGGGGGGGCAGAACTGGTGCCTGGGGGGAGGAAAGTTCTGTTTCCTGATTCCTGTCTCCCGTGCCTGTCTCCCATATCAGAACTAGTGGGCCGAACACACAGGTGTCAGCCTCTGTGCTTTGCATCTCTAGCTGTTGTAGGTGCAGCCTCCCTCTGACTGGCCTGATGCCAGCGCAGTGACTGCTGTTTTGCAAGCTGGTGCCGTCAGGCCAGGAGGAAGGCTTTGCAGTGTGTATCATAGTAGAGGACCTCAGAGCTGATCAGCCATCCAGGAGGATGGAGCACCTGAAGCTCCTCAAAGTTTCCAATCTTCTGGACAGAGCACACTCAGACAACCTTGTCCCCTTATCCCTTCTCCCATCCAGCAACTCCATGCAAACCCCACCCCTTCAGCAGCCTGCTTTCTGCTAGGAAGCCTGTCAGACCGCCTGCCTTCCCTTGGCCCACAGCGACCAGGTGTGGATTCTGTCCTCCACAAACAGCTGGAATTTCAGTCTCTCAGGCATTCCACCTGTCCCAGCTGCCCACCCTCCAGAGCACCACACAATGTAGGTTTCTGCTTACAAAGCAGATCTTCAGGGCTAGGTGTTCAGCATTTCCAGGCTCCCACCCCCTCCCCACTCCGTTTCTCTTCCCCTGCTGGTGAGCTGGTGTCAGGGAAGGGCCTGGGTCCTGCTGGATCAAGGCTTTGGTACGTTACCCTGTTTCGTGAGGTTTGTTCTGTTCATGAGGTCTGTATGCAGTCTGGTGCAGCCTTCTTTTCTGTTGCTGTTTTAGGGTTAGTTTTATTAACTATATTTTCACACTATCTGTGGTTTTGGGAGGAGTTCTCTGTCCCACCTCTTATGCCGCCATCTTGAATCCATGACTAAGGTTCTTAAACTATTTCTTTTTTTTTTCTTTTTAGCTAAGAAGTACTCTATATTGTTTATCATTGGGTCATTCTAATAGCTTTGTTGAGTTATAACTGACATACAGTAAGTTGCACACATTTAAAGCATATAGTTGAATAATTTTTGACATACATATACCTTGTGAAGCCATCATGACAATCAAGATAACAAATACATTTGTAGCTTCCCAAAGTTTCTTTTTACCCTATTGTAATCCTTTCCTCCACCCCTGCTTGCACCACCCTGCCTTCCCTGGCAACAACTGATCTGCTGCCATCCTAGATTAGTTTGCATTATATATATAATTATGTTGTATTTACTCTTTTTTGTTTGGTTTCTTTTACTCAGCCTTATTATTTTGAAATTCATCTATTTTGTTGTGTGGTGTGTCAATAGTACATTACTTTTTTTGCTGAGTAGTATTCCATTGTATTGAGATGACACAATTTGATTATCCATTCACCTATTTCTTTTGGTCTGTGTTGCATTCACGTGATTCAGAAAGTATTCATTCTGTTTCCTGAATAAAGTGCACCAGTTATGCATATGATCACAATTTAAATGATTAAAGTCACTTCTTTCCTGGAAAAACAATGTACACCCATTTACCAAATTTTCCTTCAGTGATATGTAACCATACAACAATTTTAGTGCTTTGATATATTTTTAAAAATCTTCATGACCATTTCAGTGTACTCTATCTAATTCCACACCATTATCTATTACATTTTCCTGGATTTATTGAATTTTGGCTCAAATTACACAAATATGAATGAAAGAAGAGAAGTTAGTTTACATAATCAGAAAATACATATGGAGCTATTCTCAAATAAATGAATACTCGATGAGTAACTAATAGATTATAACATGTTAACAGTCATTTTTACTTTATAGTTCATCTACATGCCAGCTTTCAATACTCATAGCTAATGATCATAGGCACTGATTTTTGTATGTGTTAACAAGAATATTATGATGAGTACTCATAAGAGAAAATTTCACAATTATAAAATCTGGTATTATAATGTTATTACACTCTATTTGTATGAGCCTAGAAATTACTCCTTAAATATTTATTAAAATTCGTTTGGTGGGGTATAATTTAAATGTGTTGAAAGAGGCAGGCACATTTTTCACATGAAGATCTTATTAGGTTGAAATTGTATTCTGCTCCATCTTTGTAATGTGGCACATCAATATCTTAAGCAATGTAGAACTTTTGCATTTAATGTCTGTACTAGGTAATGAAATGGAATATTGAAATATTTCTATAGGCTTTGAGTCTCTCGCTTCATTCAGTACAAAGTTGAGATGATGCAGAAGCATATCACAGCAGCTATATCACAGCATATAATAAATGAAATCATATAAGGATAGATAAAAATACCTCTTGATAGCTTCCTCTGTCAGCATGTTAAGAGATTATTGATGGTAGAAAGCTTAAAAATGGCTAAGGAATCAAAAGAGACAAGTTTTATGGAAAAGAAAGCTTATATGGAAAAGAAAGTCCTAATATATTTCCCACAAACTAGTGAGCAACCAAGAATATGTAAAGTAGGGATCCACCAAGAAAATAAATGCCTCCCCCAAATTAAAAAAAAAAAGAATGTCCAGAATATATATTTTATTTTCATATAGGTGCCCCATAATGAATACATATATGACAACAGAATGCTGATTAGATTCAGCTCTTCTATTATAATCAAATTTAATATGTTAAATTGAAGGTCAGAAATTTGAATAAACAATTAGAGATCAAAATAGACAATAGGCAATTGGTGTTTTGTAGTGGAAAGAATACATATAAAGGAAAGTGGGAATGAAACAATATATTCTATGAAGTAACAAAGTAAACTGTAGAGTGGTGATTAAGACTTTTAAAGTAACTGATGTAATAAAACCAATGAATATATTCAAATTTTCATAGTCTTATCCTATTTTAATAATATGGCTTTTGGTTATTGAAGTTCCAGGAAAGGAGGGGTTCCCAGCTCTGGGCAAGTTCACAGTGGATTAGATGACTAAAAAGTGACAATGGGACATATGGGGGTAAAAGGATTTATATCAAGCTTTATTCTCATGGTAGTAGGTTGAGTACTAGAATCACATCCATATCTGGCAAGTCTTCAATTCCCCTCAGCTTCTGTCTCCACCAGCATGGCCCCTCTGCCACCAGGTAGAGTATTGAGTGGACTTCTTTATGGAGCAAGTCTGTCTTCATCTCTGGCTCCACTCCAGGCTCTGCCTCTGCTCCAGAGCACTGCCCTGAGCACGGGTGGAGCTCTTTATATAGCAACACAGGCAATAACGGCTTATTACCACCATGAGTGCAAGCATTACATCACTGCGTGTACAGTGGATGAGTATATTAGAACCAGGTGAAGATCCTGGCCATGGAACTTCCACTTTCCCTGCACTCCAAACCTCCAGGATTCTTGCCTCACAATCCATGTGCCCTTAATCTTATGCAATGGTCCCTGTGCGAGAATGCTGGATCATTGTAATCAGATTCTACAACAGCAATAGAGGCTACAACAACATACAAATAATAACAGAAATTATGATACTGATAACAAAAAATTATGATAAGAATAGCTGTTCTCAAGCCTGAGGAGATCAATACCACAAAGTATTCATTCCAGTATTCAAACCACTTCTACCCAGATGAGTCCATGACTCACATGTTCCATGGGAGGGTGGTAGCAGTACTGATAGGGAGTTCTGTGCACACCCAGCAAGTAACAGTTTTTGCTAGGCTGTGCGCCCAATCCACAAAGACATTAGAGAAGATTAACTTTAAGGACAATAAGACACATGTTTTAACAACACTAACATAGGAAAATCTTGTCCATCAGGTAGGATCCCTACAAGAGAGTGGCCGTGTAATAGGACCATGGCAGGAAGAGGGTCCCATCCAGGTCAAGTACACTGTGGCATTTATGGAGGGGTCTATGCATAGTGCCACTGGAGGTGCATGCACTGGTCAAGATGCTCTTACCTTCTGGCTGTTTAGGGTACACTACCATGATCTTTGGGGGCCACTCTACCCTTACTTCAGGAATACATAGGAGGTCAGCCTCCAAGCCTTACCCACAAGGTGCCAGGAGGACCAGCAATTGCTAGTTCATGTCAAAATGTCTGAAGCTATGTCCACTGACTGGAGTCTCCAGGGTTTATTGTATTCACTGCTGGCAGCAAGATATTATTCTGGTGGCCAAACCCTGGCTTCAACAATTCCTCCTTGGTTTGTATAGGGGTAGCAGCAATGTGTGCTAGCTGTCACCCCAGGTTGCTGTGGGACTTGATCTAAGCCTCTAAGCCCCTTTTGGAGCACAAAATGCACTCCTGCTGGGCCCTGCTGATGTCCCAAAATGTTAAAGGGAGGCTCCACCAACAGACTGTAGCCCACATTGTTTTCTGCCCTGCTTGCAACAAACATTGATATAACCATTGGGCCACATCAAAAGCAGGCTTTCCTTCTAGCCAATGTGCCTGGGCCAATTCATCTGCTTCATCATTTCCTGGGGATGCCAGCAGCAACTGGATTCTACTCATTTTCAGAGTTGTAACCAGAACCCAATAGGTTGGCAAGTTTGTTCAAGGCCACTGCCTGAGGCCCCAGCCACAAGTGTCTTTGGTCCCATGGACATCCAGCTCTCAGTGCCTTGGAAGGTCTATCACACTTGAGGCCTGCACAGCCTTGACTGCCCACTTTGCAGAGGCAAAAGTAAATGTACATGTTTCATCCCAGTCCCACCTGACACCCTTTCATACCAAATGGTAAAAGGGCTTCAGAATTTGTGCCAAGTGCAGAATAAACACCCTACAGTAGCCTAAAAGGCCCCAAAACTCCTGTAATAATGAAACATCTGCCTGTTAAGAGAATCAGAAATAAGAATAACATCATACACAGTATTAAACACCCTATTCCCAATTCAGTCTTGTTTCACTCTGATAGCCTTACCCCCATATCCATCTATAACAACAGGGGTCCCAGGAAACCACTCAGGGTTGCCATAAATCAGTGAACATTGGCACCTGTGTCTACCAGAGCCAGGACACATTGCATATTCACTAGAGATTTCAACATGTGGCCTCCAGTCCCCACCAGGTTCCCCATGGTGGGTACCTTTGCCCTCCCTTCAGTCAAACCATTATCACCCAATCTTCCTCCTGTGAAGGTCCAGGTGAGGCCAGGTCACTCTCCAGCAAGAAGTCCTCCAGGCACATGGTCCAGAATTGTGGCTTTGTCTCTGGCTTCCATTTCTTGGTCCTTGCCTTAGCCAATGGCCAAAACTGCTGCTCTGGCTTCAATTTTTGCCACAGCTCCAGTAAGATTTTATTTGACTTCCCATCCAATTTCTCTATTTGCTTCTGCCTTTATCAAATCAACCTATCTCTGGGTCCTTGTGACCTTCACAGGGCCCTTTTAACTCTTTCTCTGAGTAGTGAACCACATGCCCTTCTGTGCCCACATTGCTTCAGCCTCCTCCAAATCTGCCACAGTTTGAGTTACCTCATTTATAGGCTGCCCAATATGAGTGGTAAGAATGGCCACTAAAGTCCCAAAGAGGGATGGGGGAGCTGTTCACAGCACTGTATCCCTCATCCCCCTATAAGCACCTCCTTGTCCAGTTCATAATTTACTGGTTATAAATGGCATTTTTCATGCCAAATTCCTGTAACACCTGTTGTAGCTGAGCATATGTCTACCATCTAGCAGGGGAGGATGGTAAATGACCCTAATTGGTCCATACAGTGTGAAGTGTGGCCATAAGTAAGTCCCTTGAAAAGGAAGTAGTTGCCTGAGATCTGGTATGCTTTTTGTAATCACTGCCACAGTACAGGATGAGTTGTCAGGGAAGCCAACTTTCCCATCTCTGATTCAGACAGAATGATACTACTTACCCCTACACCCCAAACGTGCAGAAACCAGGCTGACATGGACTCTGAGGGTTTCTGCCAAAACCAGGAGCCCAAACCCATCAGCTCTGCCTGTGTATAGGGATGGAATGTGGAGTGCTCCATGACCTGGGAAGGGGGCTGAATCTCTCCTGGAGGAGTTTGCTGCATCTATTTTCTTACCTACTGTCAGGAAGGATTTCAATAGAGTAGGGGTTGGCGCCTATGCACCACGCCCACCCCTCATCCTTGTCTGACTTATTTTTCACCATTTTTGAGCTGATGGCAACACCGCATCCTTTACCTCCTCCACAGCATCTTGCAGCCTGTGTTCTCACACTGCTTCTTTTTGTGCTACCATTACATCCTTTATCTTTTCCACAGCACTTTGCAGTGATGCCATCTGAGTCACCAACAAATCTGTTACCTTGCACCTCGCAGCTTGCGTTCTTGTGTGGCATCTTCTTGTGCTTCTTGCAGGAGCACATTCTCCTTCATGACCTTTATAACACTGTGAGAAATAGCCAACCCACAGCTCTCACTGTCATGTGGGCATCCTGTTTCTTTAAGGACCTCCACTCTCATAGAAAGCCTCCAACACTGCCTCAGGTGTCACCTCCACCTCCCTGCCCACTCCTCTAGGAGGAAAGCCACCTCTCCACATGTCCACTTGTGGAGACCCAAGTATCTCCTCATCCATAGGGGCGTCCTGAAGTATTTCCCCACTCATAGGGGCAGCTCATTGAAGTATCCCTCCCATGAGTGCAGCTCTTTCCATTTTTCAGTCTGCAACGAATCCTGCTTACTATGCCAAAATGTAGCTCCACTCCAGAAGGAGATCCCAGCTCCAGACAAGTTCACGCTGGATTTGGTGGGACTAAAAGTTGACAATGGAATATCTGTGGGTGTATAAAGGGCTTATACCAAGATTTATTCTCTTGGTGGTAGGTTGAGCACTAGAATCATGTCCACCCCTGGCAAGTCCGCAGTTCTCATCAGCCTCCATCAATGCCACCGGGCAGAGCACTGGGCAGAGCTCTTTATACAGCAAGTCTGTCTTTGTCTCTGCCCTTGCCCCAGACTCTGTCTCAGCTCCAGGCCCTATTCTAAGCACTGAGTGGAGCTCTTTAAATAGTAACACAGGCAATAATGGCTTATGGCCAACACATGTGCCTGTCCTGTAGGCTAAGTATTACATCACTGCATGTGATTAGGATCAGGTGAGAATCCTGGCCACAAAACTTCCATTTTCCCTACATATATAATCATTTCCTCAAAATCATTAGAGAAAATAAATGGCAAAAATCCTAACCTAGAACAGGTATTATAAATGGATAATTTGTTATGTTAATTCCTGAGATTATACAACTAATTTTAACTCTATAAAAATGTGTATATACTTGTGAAGATAATGTTTTAAAAACAGTGTATATATTAGAGATAAAACTTATTTCTGATACTGGAAATAAAGAAAAATTTGCTTTGAGCTATGTTTAAAATCCTAAAGAGAGCAAAGCTGTTATTAAGAGGTACTGGTATAGGGATTTCTTGAGCCAATCTTTGAGTCTTCTAAGAGAATCATTGTAAATGGTATTCCATTATTCATATAGGAGTTCAAAAAAGGAAATCTCATAGTTGTTTGGTCTGAAGAGCTTGGAGAGTCCTGAAGAAATGCCTTTCCTTTGAGAGATTTGTGTCTAAGATTTAGGCAATTGGCTTTAATGTCTAGGATAGAGGACATAAAAAGCACATTAAAAAAATCTTTGAATATGTGGAAAAGAGTAGAGTAGGAAATGCATTTAAAGTAATATTTATTTTCTGAAGAAAAGTCTGAGGATTGGTTATTGTAATTTGTCCCAGCATACTCAAACTCAGAGAAGCAAAAATAGAATTAAATGATGATTATTTATTCAAAGATGACCCTCGTATCAAATTCTCCTAGTGTGATTATTAGGTTATTTCTAGTTACTTGTTAACATACACAAGGCTACATGAACATTTTTCTAGGTAATTATACATCAGATAACATATTTTTCTAAAAAGCGGATTCACAATGGAACCACTGATTTAAAGGATATAGAAAATAAATACTACCAATGTATTTTCTAAAAGCTCTGTAAATTTTTGCTTCTGTCAGTGTATGGGATTCCCATTTCTTCACATTCTCACTAACCTTCAATGTGACTGATATATTTTATTTTGAATTTCTACAAATATAAGGGGCAAAAAATATTTGTTGATTCAACTTTCCAGATAACTATTGAGGTTGAAAACATTGGGTTCTGCTTATTAGGCATTTGTAGTCTTCTTTTAAAAATTTGTCTGCTCTTAATCTTTGCCCAGTTTGTCTTACTAATTTGGACATTTTATTGCATTTTTGTAAATGAATGTTGTATGTATGTTGACTAGATCATGGACTTGTATTAGATTACTTTGTGACCCAAAATATGACTAAATTTCTAGTGTAGTTCATGTATATTTGAATAGAAAGACTACTATTTTATGTTTAAAGGTACATAAGTATATCTATATCTTTAATAAATATGTTCTGCTACATGAAGTTTATGGACACATTATACATATTCTTTTACTAAGTAGGACCAAAGGTAATCTTTAAGAGAACTGTTGATGTCAAAGCTATAAGACAGTAGTGAACATTTAGAAAATTTTCTCTAGGGAATGATAGAAGAAACAATGAGGAACTAGATAAGGTTTTAGGCCAGGATTTAATAGCTGAGCATACCCACACAATTGTATAATGTTTGAGATCCATAAGCAAAGGTCTTGACAATGAATGCACATAAAAAAATGTGTACATGGGCACAGGAGAACTTAGCAATATTAGATCCGATTAACATACAGAATGCCAATAATCCAGCCACTGGAAAACTGCAACCAAATAATTATGACTGGATCAAAAGCAAGAATCACTTCAGTGTTAAACAGTATCTTCTGAGATAGATAATCTTCATATTCTTGTAGGGCAAATCAGAGGAAGTGGTGATTTATTGTTGATTTGGATACTAATCCTAGTACCTTTTTATAATGAGATAAAAGAGCCTAACTAAAAAAAGAAAATTGTATAAGGAATATGAAGCCTATGTGATTAAATAAGCATGACTATAAGTTTTTTTGTGTGTGCATGTTTATGATAGAAGGACTGGGATTCTCTCAAGGCAGGTATGAAGTTTCTAACTCCAAAAAGAACAAAATTACCCTGGTCCTGTGACTTTTGTGAGTAACAAGACTGTGACTTTGTTAAATGATGATAGCTATAGGGGTTTGTTGAGTCTTTCTTTTCCCCCTGAAATAAGTTTAATGATATTGTGTAAACAACTAAATGATATACTCTCTTGAGTTTATGATTATGGTCTGCTTGGAATAGTTTGAGAATGTCCTAGTAAGAGAATCATAACAGATGAATTTTAGTAGTGCTAGAAATTGAAACATCCATATTTAGTGCAAGTTTGGAACTGATCTAACTAAAGTATGTCTATGTTTCAGGTATAAATACAAGATAGAGGAAGGAAAAAAAGCTGCCAAAATGTGTAATAAAAATGTGAAAAAAAAATTCATTGCAGGATCCAACCAATTATCATAAACATTCAACCAAAAGGCAAATTATTTATTTTATGCATCAGGACTTTTTGAAAAATTTAGTTAAATGCTTGTGTAAGAATATTATTAAGCAAGTTTTCTGAAGATTTTAAGCTCTGCCAATGAACACTGAAAAGTGTCTCTAATAGTTAATGAATTCTCACAAGAGCCAACAAAGTATCTTTTTTACATATGACTGCACTTGTATCTTATAAATCTTGGGCTAAATTATAGCTATCATTTTTCCTAAACTTCATCCAAAATAGAATTAAATTGCCTCAGATCTTTTTATTTTGAGTGCCAAATACACATTTATTTTCTTCCACATCTTGTAGAGGGGTAGAGGTCAATGGAGAAAAAAGAGAAAACCATGTATTCAAAGGTATTTGAATAAGCTCTCTAGCTTCTGTATTTTATACTGCACTTGAATTAATGAAATTTTACAGTATAGCAATTTAAATCTACAGATTATTATGCAAATAGGCTGTCACATTCAGGTATGTTATCTTTTTAGATCTCTTTAAAGATTGTGTTCATTGGTGAAGATAGAAATTGAACAATGGGGAGCATTGTCTTCTCTTGTCAAAATGCATGTATTAAGAGGAGTAACCAGTTGAATATAATCAATTCAGTGCAGGGAGCAGCTGCAGTAGGCCTTTATGGAACACCATAAATTCAAATGAATTAATCCAAAATGAATTACAAATTATTTTTGTAAACTACACATTTATCCTTAAGGGTTATTTAAACAGCTGAACTTGATGTCATTTGCCCCATCTGCCACAACAGATGCTTTATTCTAATATGAATGTTAAATGAATTTTAAAGGCAATTTCCATAATTGCAAGAAACATTTACAAAATGAAGAAAAGATGATAGTTTTTCTGATGATTGAGAATACTTTTTTAAGTATTTTATCATGAAGGGTATGAATGATGTAAAGCATAACACAAATCCAAATTCACTGCAGAACACAAGAACATGACATAAGTACTCATCATAAAGATCATTTACAGTATCACCCTTGTCCCATAGATTATTTAAGAACTTTAACTCTGCAAATTAGGATTTTACATAAGTCAGATATGCAGTTCCTCTGCTCAAAGCTCATCAAATGACTTCCCATTTATTTTTGAGTAAAACTGAAGTCCTTACAGTAGTCATCTCTATGCCTGCCTTTCTGGCTTGCTAAATTCTAGCTAAGCCAGCCCTCCAGATCTTTCTCAAGCATTCAAGTCTAGCCACACTTCCAATTCAAAATTTGTATTTTTATATTTTTAATTTCCTCTCCCCAGAATAGGAATAGTCTTTCTCCAAGTGTACATGTGAGAAATTCCATTAATACACTCAATTTCAGTTCTTTGCTAAAATGTCACCTTTTAGCAAAGTATTCATAGTGTATTTAAAATTGCACCATCTGAAGTATTATGTATTCTACTTATGTCTTTTGTTCATCTCCCCTCAACTGGATTTAAGTTTCTTTGAAACAGTGTTTTCTAATTGCTTTGATCATTGCTGAATCTCAAGTTCCTAGAAGAAAAGTTAGCACATACTAGGCTTAATAAATATTCATTGAATGAATGAATAAATGAATTAATGATTTTAGCATATCTTATATGATGGATTCAGTTCATCTCCTATATTTGTTTTTAAAAAGTATTCTAGTTAATGTCTACAAAAAGTATAATTTTATTATTTCTGCATGTTTTTATGCAATTGCATTTAATAATTTTATTCATGTTTTCTAGGTGCCAGATGACAAAGTTACAGAAATAGTGGCTTAGAAAATGGCTAAGAAAAAATAGTGCTATTCTCCCTTAAATCTGCATTTAGACTTCAGAATGTGTTATTCAAAGCAAGGGACAATATATTGCTAGCGTTTTGAAATGTGACATTCTCTTACATAATGAATGGATTAATATATTGCACGTATAGTAGAGTAATAATACAGTAATCTCTATCATTAAAGAAAGTTTTAAATAGTTGATATCTTTCACTTACTCCCCTATAATATGGTCTGAGTTTCCTGGATCAATTCAAGATAAGTGATGTAAGAACTATAATTTAGGATAAATATGCATGCAAGCTAGAGTTTACTATGAAGTACTGGATGTAAGAAATATTCATAAAAATATCACATATACTTATGAAGATAAGTTTTCAGGCATATTCAAAATATAAATATTGACATAAATATTATATAAATGTAAATATTCCTGAGGTATAATATAGAAACACAACCAATAATGTTCATGAGTATCTTGAAGTCACATACATTTGTTGATAATTTAAGAGATATAAAAACATAAGTCAGTGTATTAAAGATGGCAGCATGAGAGGTGAGAAACCTCCTCGTAAAACCACATATAATAAGAAAATATAATTAATATAACTAATCCTGAAAGAGCAATAGGAAAGAAGGTTGCACCAGAATGCATACACCTGGAAAAAAGTGCAGACCTCAAGAAACAGGGTAACATACCAAAGCTGTGACCCAGTGGGGCCCAAGCCCTTCCCCCATCCCAGCTCACTGGCACGAGGAAGAGAAACAGAGTGGGAAGGGACTGGAGGCCTGGGACTGCTGAACACCTAGCCCTGGAGGTCAGCTCTTGTAGCATGAACCTACATTGCATGGTGCTCTGATGATTTAGTGGGCTTGGAAAGCTAAGACAAGTGGAATACCTGGAGAGATGGAGATTCCAGCTGCTGTGGAAAACAGGGATTAATATCTGGCTCATACAGGTGGGCAGTCTGAGAGACTTCCTAAAAGTGAGAGGACTGCTAAAGAAGCAAGGATTGCACAGAGCTTACTACTCAAGAGAAAGGACAGGTAGACAAAATAGTCCCACTGTACTCTACCCAGCAGGTTGGGAGCTTAAACGATCTTCAGGTGCTCCATCCTCCTGGCTGGCTACGCAGCTTCAAGGCCCCCCACCATGATATGCAGCCAGCTGTGTTTGGCTCCTGGCTGCATGCACCTGGCTCAGGCTTGCAAACTGGCAATCCCTGCTCTGGTGTCAGGCCAGCCAGAGGGAAGGACCATCTAAGGCAGCTACAAACACAATGCATAGAGGCTTACACCTGTGTGTTCGGGCCACTGGTTCTGGCAGTGGAGACAGGCATAGCAGCTGTGAAGCAGGAAACAGCTCTTTCCTCCCCAAAAGCACCAACACTGCTCCCCTGTGACACCTGATATTGCTCCAGGGACTGAGCAGCCCCAGAGAGTAGAGCTTCTGGGCACTAGAGGGTAATACAGACAAATTATGAAACATCAGAGGAACCTGGTTCAAAGCAAATTATGAATACAACTGAGAAAGATTTAAATGAAATTGACATAATGAATCTTCCTGAAAGAGATTTCAAAATAAAAACAATTAACATGCTCATGGAGGAACAGAAAAATATTCAAGAACTCAGGAATGAATTTAGGATGGAGATCCAATCACTGAAGAGCACAATGGAGGGTATTAAAAGCAGATTAGATACGGTGGAGGAGATGAAAAATGAAATAGAAACTAAGGAAGAGGAATACAAAGAAGCTGAAGGAAAGAGGGAAAAAAGGATCTCTAGGAATGAAAGAATGCTGAGAGAACTGTGTGACCAATCCAAATGGAACAATATTCGCATTATACGGGTACCAGAAGAAGATGAGAGAGAAAAATGGACAGAAAGTGTCTTTGAGGAGCTGATTGTGAAAACTTCCCCAATCTGGGAAAGGAGATAGCCTCTCAGGCCATGGAGGTGCACAGACCTTCCAACAGAAGGGATCCCAAGGAGGACAACACCAAAATATATAATAATTAAAATTAAAATGGCAAAGATCAAGGATAAGGACAGACTATTAAAAGCAGTCAGAGAGAGAAATAAGATAACATACAAAGGAAAATCCATCAGGCTATCATCAGACTTCTCAGCAGAAACCTTACAGGCCAGAAGGGAGTGGCATGATATATTTAATGCAATGAAGCAGAAGGGCCTTAAACAAAGAATACTTTATCCAGCAAGATTATCATTTAAATTTGAAGGAGGGATTAAGCCATTTCCAGATAAGCAAAAGCTGAGAGAATTTACCTCCCACAAACCATCTCTACAGTGTATTTTGGAGGGACTGTTATAGATGGAAGTATTCCTAAGGCTAAATAGCTATCACCAGAGGTTATAAAAAGGGATAGACAAAGAGTACAAAATATGATACCTAATATATAATGAATGGAGGAGGAAGAAAAGGATGGGAAAAAAAAGAATCTTTAGGTTGTGTTTGTGATAGCATACGAAGTGAGTTAAATTAGACTGTTAGATAGTAAGGAAATTACTCTTGAACCTTTGGTAACCACGAATCTAAAGCCTGCAATGGCAATAAGTACATACCTATTGATAATCTCCATAAATGTAAATGGTCTGAATGCACCAATCAAAAGACATAGAGTCACTGAATGAATAAAAAAAACAAGACCCATCGATATGCTGCCTTCAAGAGACTCACTTTAAACTCAAAGACATACACAGACTGAAAGTAAAGGGATGGAAAAAGATATTTCATGCAACTAATAGGGAGAAAATAGCAGGAGTTGCAGTACTTGTATCAGACAAAATAGATTTCAAAACAAAGTCACAGGAGACAAAGAAGGACATTACATAATGATAAAGGGGTCAATCCAGCAAGAGCATATAACCATTATAAATATCTATTCACCCAACACAGGAGCACCTACATATGTGAAACAAATACTAACAAAATTAAAAGGGAAAATAGAATGTAATGCATTCTTCTAGGAGACTTCAACACTCCACTCACTCCAAAGAAGATATCAACCAGACAGAAAATAAGTAAGGAGACAGAGACATTGAACAACACATTAGAACAGATGGACCTAACAGATATCTACAGAACTCTCCACCCAAAAGCAGCAGGCTACACAGCAGTGCACACGGAATATTTTCCAGAATAGACCACATACTAGGCCTCAAAAAGAGCCTCAGAAAATTAAAAAGGATTGAAATTGTACCAACCAACTTCTCAAATCAGAAGAGTATAAAACTAGAAATAAAAAAAGAAAACAAAAAGGCTCAGAAACACAGGGAGGCTTAAAAACATACTCCTAAATAATCAATGGATCAATGACCAAATTAAAACAGAGATCAAGCAATATATGGAAACAAATGAATACAACAGCACAATACCCCAACCTCTGTGGGAAGCAGCAAAGGCAGTTCTAAGAGGGAAGTATATAGCAATCTAGAACTATTTAAAGAAGGAAGAAAAATCCCAAATGAATGGTCTTAAGTCACAATTATTGAAGCTGGAAAAAGAAGAACAAATGAAGCCCAAAGTTAGCAGAAGGAGGGACATAATAAACATCAGAGAAGAAATAAAATTGAGAAGAATAAAACAATAGAAAAAATTAATGAAACCAAGAGTTTTTTCTTTGAGAAAATAAACATAATAGATATACCTCTAGACAGACTTATTAAGAAAAAAAGAGAATCTACACACATAAACGGAATCAGAAATGAGAAAGGAAAAATCATGACAGATACCACAGAAATACAAAGAATTATAAGAGAATACTATGAAAAACTATATGCTAACAAACTGGATAACCTAGAAGAAATTGACAACTTTCTAGAAAAATACAACCTTCCAAGACTGATCCAGGAGGAAACAGAAAATCTGAATACACTAATTATCAGCAAAGAAATTGAATTGGTAATCAAAAAATGACCTAAGAACAAAACGCCTGAAACAGATGGTTTCACTGCTGAATATTATAAAATATTTAGTGAAGACCTAATACTCATCCTCCTTAAAGTTTTCCAAAAAGTAGAAGAGGGGGGAATACTCCCAAACTCATTATACGAGTCCAACATCACTATAATACCAAAACCAGGCAAAGACACCACAAAAAAAAAAAATTACAGACCAATATCCCTGATGAACATACATGCAAAAATACTCAACAAAATATTAGCAAACCAAATTAAAAAATACATAAAAAAGATCATCCATCATGATCAAGTGGGATTCATCCCTGGGATGCAAGGATGGTACAACATTTGAAAATCCATCAACATTATCCACCACATCAACAAAAAGGACAAAAACCACATGATCATTTCCATAGATGCTGAAAAAGCATTCGAGAAAATTCAACATCCATTCATAATAAAAACTCTCAACAAAATGGGTATAGAGGGCAAGTACCTCAACATAACAAAGGCCATATATGACAAACACACACCCAACATCATACTCAACAGTCAGAAGCTGAAAGCTATTCCTCTAAGAATGGGAACAAGACAAGGATGCCCACTCTCACCACTTCTATTCAACATAGTACTGGAGGTCCTAGCAATGGCAATCAGAGAACACAAAGAAAGAAAAAACATCGAGATTGGTAAGGAAGAAGCCAAACTATCAAAGCAGATGACATGATATTGTGCACAAAAAACCCTAAAGAATCCACTCCAAAATGACTATAACTAATATCTGAATTCAGAAAATTTGCAGGATACAAAATTAATACACAGAAATGTGTTGCATTCCTATACACTAATGATGAACTAGCAGATAGAGAAATCAGAAAAACAATTCCATTCACAATTGCATCAAAAAGAATAAAATACCTAGGACTAAAACTAACCAAGAAAGTGAAAGACATATACCCTGAAAACTACAAGACACTCCTAAGAGGAATTAAAGAGTATCCTAATAAATGTATATTCATCCCATGCTCTTGGGTAGGAAGAATTAAAATTGTTAAAATGGCCATCCTGCCTAAAGCAATTTACAGATTTAATGCAATCCCTATCAAAATACCTACAGCATTCTTCAACGAACTGGAACAAATAGATCTAAAATTCATAAGAAACCACAAAAGACCCCGAATAGCCACAGCAATCCTGAGAGGGAAGAATAAAGCAGCGGGGGTCTCGCTTCCCAACTTCAAGCCCTACTACAGAGCCACAGTAATCAAGACAATTTGGTACTGGCACAAGAACAGGCCGATAGACCAGAGGAACAGAATAGACAGTTCAGATATTAACCCAAGCATATATGGTTAATTAATATATGACAAAGGAGCCATGGATATACAGTGGGGAAATTACAGCCTCTTCAACAGCTGGTGTTGGCAAAACTGGACGGCTACATGTAAGAGAATGAAACTGGATCATTGTCTAACCCCATACACAAAAGTAAACTTGAAATGGATTAAAGACCTGAATATAAGTCATGAAACCATAAAACTTTTAGAAGAAAATATAGGCAAAACTCTCTTGAATATAAACATGAGCAACTTCTTTATGAACATATCTTCACAGGCAAGGGAAACAAAAGCAAAAATGAACAAGTGGGACTATATCCAACTAAAAAGCTGTGCAGCAAAGGACACCATCAGTAGAACAAAAAGATATCCTACAGTATGGGAGAATATATTCATAAATGACATATCCAACAATGGTTTGACATCCAAAATATACAAAGAGCTCATGCACCTCAACAAACAAAAAGCAAATAACTCAATTAAAAAATGGGCAGAAGATATGAAAAGACAATTCTCTGAAGAAGAAATTCAGATGGCCAACAGGCACATGAAAAGTTGCTCCACATCACTAAGCATCAGAGAAATGCAAATTAAAACCACAGTGAGATATCACCTCACACCAGTTAGGATGGCCAACACCAAAAAGACAAACAACAACAAATCTTGGCAAGGATGTGGAGAAAGGGGAACCCTCCTACATTGCTGGTTGGATTGTAAATTAGTTCAACTATTGTGGAAAGCAGTATGGAGGTTCCTCAAAAAACTAAAAATAGAAATACCATTTGACCCAGGAATAGGAACTCCACTCCTAGGAATTTACCCTAAGAATGAAACAGCCCAGTTTCAAAAAGACATACCCTCCTCTATGTTTATCACAGCACTATTTACAATAGCCAAGAAATGGAAGCTACCTAAGTGTCCATCAGTAGATGAATGGATTAAGAAGATGTGGTACATATACACAATGGAATATTATTCAACCATAAGAAGAAAACAAATCCTACCATTTGCAACAACATGGATGGAGCTAGAGGGTATTATGCTCAGTGGAATAACCCAGGCAGAGAAAGACAAGTATCAAATGATTTCACTCACCTGTGGAGTATAAGAACAAAGCAAATACAGAAGGAACAAAACAGAAGGAGACTCACAAAACCCAAGAATGGACTAACAGTTACCAAAAGGAAAGGGACTGGGGAGGGTGGGTGTAAAGGGAGGGATAAGGGGAAAAAGGGGCATTATGATTAGCACACCTAAAGTATGGGGGCCGCACAGGGAAGGCAGTATAGCCTAGAGAAGACAAGTAGTGATTCTATAGCATCTTATTATGCTAATGGACAGTGACTGTAATGGGGTGTGTGGTGGGGACTTGATAATGGGTGGAAATCTAGTGAGCACAATGTTGTCCATTTAAGTGTGTATTAATGATACCAAAAAATAAAAAATGAAGTCACAAACCTATATGAAAGTCTAAAACTAATAATTTAACTTCAAACATGGGAGAAGAATAAACAGGAAAAGTGATAATGTAAGTGATTTAAGTCTTCATTATTCATAGCAGTCTATCAATCAACACTATCTAAAGTTAATAAAGCACACAAAAAAATTAAAAGAAACATAAGTCAGTGTGACCTGATTGTAGAGGACTAAGCCTTAAACAGTAGAAAGCTATTTATGTCATAAATAAAATTGAAAAACTTCAGAATTGATCTATATACATACAATAATGGAAATTATATAATGACAGTTTATAAAAATTCTCATAGTGAATTATGAATGATAAAGTTGGGTGAATGTAAATAAAATAATATATTTTTGGAGGAGGATAGGACACCTTTAACTTGTATAGTTGACTATACCTAGCACTTTATTATTAGATGATCACAGACCTTTAGAACTGCATTACAATTGAGGGGTAATTTTTGTATGTACTTAGCATATATTTTTTATTTTTTTATATTTAATTAATAACAATGCCATTGTAAAATATTCAAGTAGTACAAGATGATATACAATGGAAACTGTGTATTGTGTCTACCCTATAATCCAGTCCTATTCTCCAGAAATGGAAACTGTCAATAGTTAGTAAACATATTCAGTATTCCAGAAATACACAAGTGTACAGCTGTATATGTAGGCATACACATATATGAGCATAAATAGTTTAATATGCCATATTTAGTCATTATTTCTAGCAAAAAAAGGGCAGTATATAAATTGTTCTCTACCTTGATTTTTCTTTTCCATTTGATGTATATTTTAGTTTGTTTTTTTTTAAGCAAGAACACAGAGCTAGGCCATAAACCTTAACAGTGGTAAATTTTTATTGCATTTTGATACCATAATTCATATGCATAATTTCCTATTTGTGGCCATGTAAGTTGTTTCTAGTTATATTAACCTATTATGAATTATAACTCTGAGTATATTTACTGTTACCTAATAATGAATTAAGTTCTGTCTTCTAGATAGTCTACATCACCAAGGAAATTGTCCTCTCACATTTTCATAGGTTGTTTTCACCCCATAAATGTCTTTAATATAATATAGCATGTAAATTTTATTTAAAAATGTCTGGAGTTTTCAGTTCAGTTTCAGTCTTCTAAAAAGTATTAATGTTGTTTTATTCCAGGTCTTAGGATAATGGAATCTTAATATGTCAAAAACTTTTTCATCTTTATTAAAAATTACCCTGAATTCCACTTTATAGGCTTGAAAATTTTACTCAAATTAAATGTACATGTAGGAAAAATACAAAGCATATCTTTTGCTGTATTTGACACTAAAATATATAGTAAGCTCTGGGAGAAAAAAATGTATGTATATTCAGTAATTGAAAGAACTACCTGTGGAGCAATCATTTATACAAGAGAAATTAAAACTAGGTTATATTTAATAACACATGCTCTCTGATCCTACCAGCAAATATGGCCTGTGAATTTTCAATTGCAGACAACTGGATTTAAAAATAAAATGATGCAGACACACATTCTCATTCAAATTCTTATTAGATACATTTAGTGAGTCTAAACAATGTCAGTCTCTGTGATGTACCATTTGGGATCTCTCTTCAATAAGTAAATAATTGTTCCACAACTTGACTTAATCATTATACAGTCTTCATCTCATCTTGTTTGGATATTATAAAAAACTATTCTAGTTACATAATGAAATTAAGATTTTAAGATGTATCTGTGAAGTGTCACTAGAGGAGTTATTTAGGATAAAAGAAGACTAATTTGGGCATACTTTGTCCATAAAGTGGTACTGGCTTTTGGTGACTACTACCCTGTCCTGAAGCTCATAAAACACCTTTTTCATCTCCAGTTTTGTGATTTTGAGGGTAGATAGAGTCACCTGTCCTAAAATTTTAGTAATTCATTTTTATTTTTTGGGAATTAGAATAACCTTTCTTTAAGTCAATTTTTTAATTTTTAACTTCTTTTTTTCATATTTTTCCCCTCTAAGAAAATTTTAGACATTGTTTAGACTCATTAAATGTTAAATTTATTACTATTGTAACTGTAAAGTATTTCAGGGTCTTGAAATATAAAACTATAGAACACTATACATTTAAATTAGAAACATGTTATTTTCTTGTTAATTATGCTTCATTTCTCATTTGATGATTGTGATTTCAGTATAGACAAAGCAAATGAGATTATCAGTTCTTCTTTGTCTATGTCATCCATTAATATTTCAATTTTTCCAGGCTAGGGACTTCAAGTTTACTTATTTTTCTATTCAATAAATAATTTGTTTTACTTTTATTAAAAAATTTTAAATCACATGATTGCTAGTTGTTTTAACAAGCCATTGCAGTCAGAATTCTATTTAAAAAGTTAATAATCTTCCCACAAATTCCCCTAATCCTATTGCACTGAATTTAACATTTCTGTTATATGTTCTTCCAAAATATATTAATGCAAATGTAAGCATGTAGACAATTTATACAGATATATTAATAGTTATTTTTCTTAAAAATATAATTGCAAAATACTCATTAATTCACATCTATATATCTAAACCTAATTGTATGTAATAGATCTCCTACAAGAAAATATACATAGATCTAGTTCGTTCTATTTATAACAGCATGATATTCCCTATGCTAGATACATCATAAATGTTTCAACCATTCACTCATATTGGCTTCTGCATATAATGATATGATAAACATTGTATGTATGTCCAGAACATGATTGCTTTATATATATGAGTATATTTGTGAAAGTGGTATTGATAAGTTAAACAGATTTAGGTATTTATATTTTTCAGAGATATTTGTACATTATTAATAAGAAAGGTCTAAACATATTCACATTCCCACAAGATATGTATGCCTAGTTTCTCGTTCAAGCCTGCTAAGCATTCTTCCATTAAAATCTTTCAAAAACTTAGCTTTGGTTTATTATTCCTGTCTACATATTTTGTTTTAATATTATGTTGACTTTAACTTTGATAACAATTTCTTCCTCTACTTTTGTTGTTTCTTTATTCTGCAGTTTCTTAAAGTGAATAGTTAGCTCAATGACTTTTTATTATTTCTTTACAGTAAGAGCACTGAAGAGCAAATGAATGAATAAATTAAAAAGATAAAAACTATAAGTCCTCCTCTGATTATATTTTTAACTGCTATCCACCAGGTTTTTTTAACCAAGACTATAATTAGGTACATGGATAATGATGTTACTAATTAATAGATAACTTCTAATTTCAGTTTTGATCCAGCGATTATATAGAACACCAGTAAGTAAGTTTTAAGACATGAAATTTTTAGTATTCTTCCTATTAATTTTTGTCTTAAATTATTGTCAGAAAATGTGACCGGTGAAATGTCTAATTTATTTTTAATTTATTATATCTACATATATAGGTATAAACATGCACATGATTTTTTGTTACTGTTTCATTTATACACCATTAATATAAATTATTGTTGGATATCTGGAGCAACTAGAACTGTCATACATTACTGATAGGAGCACAAAAAAAATGCTACAATCCATTCAGAAATTTAGTTGTTTCTTATAAAATAAAGGTAACACTCTAGGAGTCAGCAGCTCTTTCTTAGGTAATAAAGAACGGAAAAATGTATGGCTTGAAACAGAATTTTCATATCAGCTTCAATCATAGCCCCGAACCAGAAACAGTGTGAATATTCATCCAGAGAAGAATGACATATTACGATTAGAATACAAAAGAGTACTATAGAATACTGTTATACCACTTAGAAATTTTTTAAAAGTGAATAAGTGATACTCAAAAAGGTTGAGTCTCATTGAATTAAGGAAGCCAGACACAAGAATATACACAATATGTTCTGTATGATTGCATATATATTCTAGAGCAGGTGAATCTAATCCATGGTGATTAAAATTTAAAATTAAATTTATTTTTTAAAGAGAAATAATAATTTGTTTATTTGTCTTCACATGAAAATTTTACATGTGCTTCGGGATCATCTGCAGACTCTGTGTAGTTACACTGTGTTATAACCAGTGGTTCCCTTGGTTCTGAGACATTGTAGTGGTGTCAGTTTCCAGCACCTGATTTAACTCCCCATATGGAATGAATTAAAAATTTTAATAACCCCTAGAACCAAAAAGCTAACTAAAATCATATCTATGTGTGTACATGCATATATATAAGCATGAATATATACTTACATATATAAATACATACCCACAGAGAAACTACTGTTCTTGTATGTAAGGAGAAATTAAATCTCATGGACTCCTTATAGGAGCATAAATTGGTACAAACACTTTGTAAGACTATTTTCCATTACTTACTGAAGATGAATATATATATTATCATTCAGATATTCTACCTTAGGAATAACCCTCTGAAAATACATATGTATTATGACCAGAAAACATATGCAATATTCTTCTCAGAAGCATTTATAATAGCCAAAAGTAGAAAACAAGCAAAATGCCCATGAACTGAAATGGTTAAATTGTGTTATATAACACAGATAAATTTTGTAGAGCAATAAGAATCAATGAACTATATATACACGGCAATATTAATGTATCTCCAGAACTGTAGGAGTGAAGGAAACCAGCCACAAAATAAATACATTGTACACTTCAATTTGAGTAAAATTCCGAAATAGGCAAAACTCACTTGTGCTCATAAACATCAGTATTGAGGTTACCCTTGGGGACAGAAATGGTGATGATGGAAGACTCTGGGCTTCAGGTAATATATTTCTTTATCTCGGGGCAGATTAAATGGGTATATTGACTACATGCTCTTCTCTGTATGTTTGTTATTTTCCTTAAAAAGCAAGTGAATAAAAGTAACTCTATGTTTCTGTAAGTCTGTACGGTTAACTTCCCTATTACATTAGGATGTTCCATAGGGGCTTAGGAATGGAAATGAAAAACTTGATTAAAAGAGAGCAAACAATTCATGAAATCTGTGAAAATCTTTAAACAGAATAATGAACACATTGAACAATGTCATGAATTAAGTGGTATAATTAACAACTTTCAGCACCTGAGGTCAAAAAACAACCAATCAGCAAAAGAAAAACAAACAAAAAAAGCAAAAAGCAAAAACAGAGAGACAGAGAAAGAGAAAAATGCCTTCCAACTCTGGCCTAAATTCCAAAAAGCAGAACTCTTCCCCTGCTCCCCACCAAATATTGATAACCCTTGCCTTTAAATGCATTCAATTCGAGGCTTCTCTAAAATGAGCTACATGTTCTGAAGCTGTATTCTTCTGAGGACACCATTTATTATTAGTTGGATTAAGCTTTTTTCATAATCAATAATAAAGTTTGCTCTCAAATCTCTTTCTCTGACCTGTGTAACCTGCAAAACATCATTTACAAATCAGGCGACATTGTCTCCAGAAGGTAATGGGGAGAATTGCCCAGGAAAGCATCCGATATTGGAAAACTGCCAATAGTCTAAGGTAAATTAAGTGAATGTTGATCCTAAAGAGGTGAGTTGCAGAAAAATATACTTCCAAGGAAATAAGAAATCTCTCGCTGATGGCTGGATAGGGGGAGAATTAATTATCCTTAGAGTAAAGCTATTTTCACGTTTTACAATAAATACTTAGGGCAATGCTAAGAAAACACTAAAGCCATAGTCATAAATAATGTGTTTAAATGGAGTATAGAAGTGATTAATGGTGAAAATAATTTATTTTACAAGTCAATGTACACAGTCTTCTTAAATATAAAATGATACTTGAGAGCTGTGTAGTTTTATATTTCCTCCAGAAAGGTATGCTTTTCTGCTCTCACTGGAGAACTACTACTTCATGAAGTGGTTACTAAACTACTCTTAAAAGAAGTAGAACATAATTATCTCATAAACTTTGGAGCAAGTAGTCCCTCATACACAAGGAAAACCCTGATTGCCACAAGGAAAAAATAATTTAAGGAATTTGGGGGAAATTAAATAGAAGAATCAACAAATACAATCATAACTCACAGGCTGAGATTCTACATTAACCTTTTTTAGTGTCACAGGCCCTCCAGAATGACAGCAACTGGTAAACTGGATAACTCACGTGGACATGAACGTCCTATTGAATAACTGTGGAGAGCACTCTCTAAAATCATGTTTGACATATAACAGATGTATATTTAGCATGATATTTATTTAGCAAAACAAACAAAAAAGGATCAATCATTTGATATTGGAAGTTACAACATACTGGTGTTTTATTTTTCTCATTAGGTAATCTTTAGTTGCCATTTCAACTCCATTTTTGGGGTTCTGTGAGCTCGATCCTCAAAAATTAGACCTAATGTATATTGACATTTAGGACAGTAACACCAAAGTTTATTTATTAGCAAAAAGAAAAATAGAAAGCAGTGTGACAAAATCACCTACAAGTGGTTGTTACTCCATTTATTATTAAGTAAATAATAAATTACAATGCACTGTATATATGGTCTAAAACTGCATTTAATGCTGTAATTCCTATATACAAAGCTTGATTTAGGAATATTTTGTAAAGAATTATATTATCAAACATAAGCCAAATACATCATCTTCTGTGTGATTATTTTTTAATTTAGAAAAAAATGTATTTCAAGTGAAAATGTTAGGTGTTCAAGGTGACAGCCTCTGGAAAGGTTATATCCAAAAATGCTTGTCATTCCATAGTGATTCAAAATTAAACATCATTTTAGCCAGTACTAAGAAAATGTAGTAATGTTTTAGAACTCTTAGAATTTTAAGTTCTTTGAATTTTGTATTCCCTGAACATGTTCTGGAAAGAAATTTAATTTTTAAAATGGATGTAATAACTGAGGGAAAATCTAAAAGGCCTTTTTTGTATGCAGCTTTCATTTAAGGGGAAAACTAGGTCTCCTTGAGTTGCAGCAAATGATGGGGTACCTTGTTTTCTGTCTTCAACCAAACATTAAATTAGATGGGGTACCTTGTTTTCTGTCTTCAACCAAACATTAAATTACAAAACACAAAGGAAAATGCACTTTTCTTTTCTTGTATTATCACTCAAGCTAATGGTTCCCTCCAAATTCTAGTAATCAGTGTCAGCAACATTCTAGATACGTGATATTCAGTCAAGTTTGAATATTTTTCCTACCTAGTATTTATAAAGCATCTCATGGGGGGAAAAGTGTTCAAATTAAGTAGTTTACAAGCCATCATTATTGTCTTGCTGTGTGATATTAAAGTCGCTTTTCATTTGTATAAGTAATTGTATAAGGTTCTTTCCTTTTTCTTCTCTGCTGAATGCACTATTAGGGGGAGAAATTTTTTTTCCTCTGGAAAACATTTAAGATACCTAATCAAAAAACGCAACTGAAAAATTAAGCTAAAGCTCAATATTGTTTTTAATGCTCTACTGCTCTAATATTGTTTCTTAGAGGAATATTTGCAATATTATTATTTTAAGGAGTTCACATTATATGTGAGCCTATGATGTTTATATATTCCAAACCTTTCTATTTTCCAAACTGGGCAAAAAATTGGTAGATTCTATTGCTGAATTTATATAAACAGTCACTCAAGAACATTCAGTGTATCGAGTCTTAGGTTCTATTCTAACAGATGATCTTAGGCCAAGGAGTAGATGTAGTTATGGAACAAAGCAAAATTTTAACTTTCAAAGATCTCATTCTAGTGGGAAAGATCAGATTGTCAATAGTTCAAACAGAATGTGATAAATACTATAAAACTGTGTCAACCATTATGTGGTTCTCATCCTTGAATCATAACACTGAATACCTAAACTTCACATTGTCTTCAGTATTTTCCTTTTGCACTTAGATTTTTTGAAAAGATAAATTAGAGGACAGAGCAGCCATGAATATATTTGTATTGCTCTAGCAGCATTCACATCCTTGTCTGTCCTATACCTCCGCAAATCAAAATAATGCTCCTTTTGTTTGATTTGAAAACTATTTCTGGGCAACTACATGAGACACATTTTGTGTCTTCTGAAATGTACTTGAAAAAGAAAACATGGTACATGAACAAAATCAAATTATTCTGTAGAACATGATTAAAAGAAAAAACTTCATATATCTATGAAAAACCCTTCAAATACGTATACATAAAATTAACCCTCATTTTCTAAACCTTGCTGTAAGGTTTCTTTTGTCATCAGAAACTCCATTGTAGATTGCATAGCCACTCAAAAAAGGAAGAGTGTAGGGAAAGGATAAAAATGGAAATGAAAGTTCACCTTTTAGATCCTTCTCTACAGAGTTTCTATATGGAGTTTGTGAAAACCCAGTTGTATTTTCTGCATGAATTATTAATGCAAATGAGATTTCTTGCTTGATATTACAATATAAAAGGGAAAAGATGACAATATTCCTTAAACTGTCTTTGGGAATCTGTTGGAAGCCAGAAAGCTGTCATTCAACCACACATGATTATCTAACAGATTGAGCTTTTTTTCTTCTGAAAACATCAACAAACATTTGATGAGTACATGAATATATGTCACTTAATTAGAAGAAAAACAGCTGTAAGTCAATTTTGGATTTACATTCCAGTATTAATAGAAAGGTTGCTAATGTAACTATATCACAATTATCTTGAAGTCTAACATAAATTTGACTGGAAAACATAAAATGTAAAAACAATGATTAAAATTATATTTATTTGGGGTAGTCTGGTAGATAGTAATGCTATAAACTATTATAATTAGCTTTTCTGAAAGTTCTTTTTTCCCAACCATTGGAATTATTCAACCAGAAATGGAGGTAAGCCTAGCAGCTATGTAAGAAGAGAATCTGATAGAGGGTGTGTAATTGCCCTAGATGATATTTAAATACCCCTGCAACACAGGTATTCTCTTTCATGGATAGTAGTGATCGATTTCCTTTATTTGTGCAAAATAGCAGACTATTTTCAGTTTTCTTAAGACAGTATCTTTTGTTTTTTTAAGACTATCTTCATTTAGCTGAAGGAGAACCAAAAATATTAACCCAAGAACTTCCCTCAGGTCCTTAAGAAGAGTTGATAATATTGGACAGAGCCTAATTGTAAGAGAGAAAAATGGTGGCAAGCACAGGTGAACCTGTGCAGGACTATACGATCTAAAATTTAGCCCTTAAGCTTTGGTTTGAGATCAATATTCAAGAGTACATAAAATTTGTAATAATTTTCTCTCAATTATTTGAGACAAATCCATAGAAACTAAATTGAGGGAAAAGGCTAATGAGAAAAAGCTGCAAAATTTTAATTACCCTATAATGATAAATGTCTTTCATTGTAAATCACCTTCAGTGATTTTTTTCTTTTAGTCTATAAATTGTATTTAAAGTTGCTAAAAATAACTAGTCTATAAGTGAAAAGTTTAGACAAAGCTCTTACTTGGTTTACAGCCTACCACAGCAAAAAGAATGAGTTTATGTTTAAGCACACTTGTGCTAATTATTTTTCGCTTTCTGAAATCACCGAAAATCAGACTCTATTGATACAGATGCCAAAGTCCACATGCAGAAAATGCACAAGTATGATATGCTTCTTGCCCCCTTGAAAACTCATTTATTTAAATCAAAATGATCAACTATATAAAAATAATAAAGTGGTTAACTGTTCACTCTGATTAGCCTATGAAGATGCCAGCAATAGTACCACAAATACGATGAGAAGATAACCTATGTACAATGTGAAACAAAACGTAAACTTTGAAATAGAAATAACTGAGTTCAAATTATGGCTCTTCAACCTATTTTGTATGTGTTTAGCACTACCTTAATGCCTCAGGACTTAAATTCCCCAACTTTAAAATACTGGTGGCTAACTCCAGTTTCAGATGTAAGACAGACTGTGGTAAATACCAAGTGTCTATCACACAGGTATTGTTTAATTTATTCCAACAAAAATACTTTTATCTTAGTAGGCAGGGAACATCATGTTCAAGGACCAAATACAAATGAAATACATAAACAGGAATTTTATTACATGGCTTCAAATTAAAACAAAGGAAAATAATTAGATCATCTTCATTATTAAGTGGTGACTAGTTTGATGTGGCAATGTTACTTACAGGCCTAATTAGGAAGGAAACAATTTCTTTAGAAATTCTCTTTAGAGATGCTTTACCCTTGATGCTGAAGATCTTAAGAGTTCTTGATCTTTACCATCCTGTTTATCATCTACATGATTATTATCTCCTTTCAAACCATTATTTTTCTAGTAATTGTTCCCTCTTATTGAAAAAGTTTTAGTCAACTTATTCCTTCCATGAACCTTCCCAGTGTCTTAAAAAGGATGTGAAAATTCCTCCGACTCATTTGTTCCATATATTGATTGGGGAGAGCTGTTTTTGGCATTTATACTTAGTTTCTTTCCCTGAAAACAAGCAATTCCAAATTCTGCCTGTATCTTTCATTATGCCCTATAAAGTATCTACAAATGAAGACTCCCCCAAACTTGTAATTTGTAGTTTCACTGAGTAAAATAAACCACTGTTTATTTCAGCCAGTTTCACAATAGAAATTTTACATTGTATTGTAAAAAAATACAATACCTATCAATTTCTATCTTTCTTTTTTCTTGGAGATAATTTTGCTGTCATTGTCTAGCAAAAGTTCCAAATGAGTAGGACTCTTTGAAGTCATCACCCTTTCCCCCAAAACAAAGGATCCAAAATGCCAACACATTCTTTGGCAATCCAAATGCTGATATATGACAAATTTTCCTTAATTTTCTTTTTTCTCCTTTCTTCCTCCTTCCCTTTCTTTCACCTCCTTGTTCTTCTTCTTTGAGTTGCCTGTTTGGTTTGTAATCAGTAGTTTGACCCAATAAAAGGAAATTTGGCAATTATATTACACACTTTCCTAATTTCTTCATTTTTTTAAATGAAACCCAAAACTCATAACCATTGTCCTATTGAGACAGGGACTGTAGGTGTACTCAGAGTAGGGGGAGGGCCTCTGGAGAAAGCAAGGCAGAATATTTGCAGTCAGAGCAATGTAACTACATGCAAGGAAACCCCCTACCAAAACTCTGTGTTAAACATTAAGCTCTAGAGTCATTCTTCAGTAACATCAGTTGGTGTTCCCCAGATAAAGACGAGTACCCCATGTTGTTATTATGCTAATCATTTGTAAGATTCACTTTAGCATGCTAAAAGGCCCAGGCCTACGTGCTGTCTTTCCTCTTTCAGATCTGATGGGGTGGTTTTGCAAACTGGGCAACTAATTTAGCATGCAGACCCAGCTGTAAACAACATAATAAAAGGCAGCAAAGATTCCACCTTAAAGATAAGATTGCATTTTAACATCCAGGAAGTTTGGGAAGCAGGATTCTTAACTTACTCTTTAGCAAACAGACAATACCTCAGCCCACCTTGGGGGCTGGGCAGGCCGCCTTTTGATATGCCCCTAGACCAAGACTCAAGTATCCCAGAGAGAGATGGGGTGAGAAATTCCTCGTGTTAAGTTAATTCTGGGTGTTCAGACACCACTTAGCAGGTCTGCACCCCTAAACTTTTTTTCATGTTCTCGAAAAATCCTCATCTGCCTATAAAACCCCTAGACAATGCAGCACGCCGGACTCTGTTGTCCCCTCCTGGCGTGAGCTGGGAGCTCTGTCCTATCACTTTATTTCTAAATAAAAGCCTGTACCTTGCTCTCCAATCTTGCATGTTTATGAAGCTCATTCTTCAGCTTCGTGAACAAGAACCCCTGCATCACTATGTCATTCCCTCAGTGTAGTACTAAACTCTTATAGAGAGGATGGTATGAGAAAAAATGTAATTTATTGAGAGATTAGATATGTCATATATTTTACCGTGTGTTGTCACAGGATTTCCTAGGCAGAATAGAATTACATCTTTACATAAAGTTACAATGTGTTTATTATCAATTATCTAATTTCATATACATGAAAATATTTTGGCAATTACAGCTGGTCTACTTATTTAAAATATAGTGTTTGTATTAAATAAAAAAATAGATATGAAAAAGTATGTCTAATAGAAGGAAACAATTAACATTAACTCTTTTTTTAAAAAAGTTGGTTTTAGTCCATTTTCTCTTTGTTGGAGGAAAAAATTCCCAGGGGAAAAAATTCCAATAAGGTGTATGATTTCAATTTCTATTTTTGAGCAGAACAGATCTTCCATTAAGCACTGATTCTTTTTAGAAAATTCTAAATATAATGAAGATCAATTATTTTCTTCAGCATCTACCTCAACTTACTAGAGCACTTAGGTAATTAGGTGTACGTCTTTTTAATTTTTCTAGTTAACTCTGATTTAACTAATTTAAAAAATAAAATGATTCTGTTAGACATTTTGAAAACAGAGATATTTGCTTACGTTCTACAGCTTCAAATGCCACAAAATGCCAGTTACTACTGTCCTTATTTACACCATGTGAGTGCGGTTCATTTTCAATGCATAAAATTCTTCATATATAGGTGTATATGTTTATAAATTAGACTTCTACTATAAATCAAATATAAATTATCCCAGAAGGTAAAGCTATACCAAAATCCCAAGGAAAAAAAATAAGGTTTTCTAGAATAGTACCTTTGTTGAGGTTTTGATTGAATAAACAAACAAAAAGCAATTCTCATGGATATGTTTTGGAACTTCAATACATTGGGATTGCAGGGTATTTCTTAACATGGAATTATGATATATCTGATATAGGGAAGGCCTGATTTTGTGCATTTCCAGATATCTTTATCCTTCCATTCCTCATAATACATAAACATCTTACTACAAAAATAATAACTTTCGACTTGTTATTTCTTTCTTATTACAGTGTTTGCCATACAGACAGGCCATGATCAAGGTAGGAAGAATGTGAAAGACCACAAAAATTGCAGCTAAGTCATTTTATGCAACAGAAATATTTTAATGGGAGCTGCTACGTCTAACCCACTTTTTTGTATGTCAAGATATAAAATTTGGGAGGCATTGCCTTTACAAGGTAAAATTCTATCTATATTTAAAGAAGACTATTTTGTATATTAAAGTATACACTATGAACACACAGTAAAATCATGGAAAATTTAGGAATTTCATGTTGAAGGCTTAGTTAAACTATATTAATTCAGTCATTCAGAAAACATTAAATATATGCCAAGCACTCTGTTAGGAGATGAGTGGAGAGAGATGATTAAATAACTGAATCCAAAGGAAGCTCACAAACTGGCATTAACAAAAAAGAAAAGAAAAAACAGGCAGTATGACCTTAGACCAACAATTACACCAAAGCTTCGTACAAGACAAGAATAAGCTAAGGAAAATTCACCAGGCAAGACCACAAGAAAGACAGTTAATCCATTTTGTGGTAATCAAGTACAACTTCATATAGAAAGTGATTTTACATTTGTGTTTTCCTTGACTGCTTTTATGGATAGCTGATTTTATTTTTTTGCTTTTAGTTAGTATTTGGTTGATCTTCTTTCTTTGCTGTGATTTTATTTGCTCTGGTGACATCTATTTAGCCTTAGGGGTACTTTCATCTAGAGCAGTCCCTTTAAAATATCCTGTAGGGGTGGTTTGTGGGAGGCACATTCCCTCAACTTTTGCTTATCTGGAACTTGCTTAATCCCTCCTTCAAATTTAAGTGATAATCTGCTGGATACAGTATTATTGGTTTAAGGCCCTTCTGTTTCATTGCATTGAATATATCATGCCATTCTCTTCTGGCCTGTAAGGTTTCTGCTGAGAAGTCTGATGACAGCGTGATGGGTTTTCCTTTCTAGGTGATCTTTTTTCTCTCTCTGGCAACTTTTAATACTCTGTCATTGTCTTTGATCTTTGCCATTTTAATTATTATATGTCTTGGTGTAGCCCTCCTTAGGTTCCTTGTGTTGGGAGATCTGTGGACTTTTGTGGTGTGAGAGACTATTTCATTCCCCAGCTTGGGGAAGTTTTCAACAATTATTTCTTCAAAGACACTTTCTATCCCTTTTTCCCTCTCTTCTTCTGGCACACCTATAATATGAATATTGTTCCATTTGAATTGGTCAAACAGTTCTCTTAATATTCTTTCATTGCTAGAGATCCTTTTATCTCTCTGCTTCAGCTTCTATGTATTACTGTTCTCTGATTTCTATTCCATTAACAGTCTCTTCCACCTCATCCAGTCTGCTCTTACATCCTTCCTTTGTTTGTTTCATTTCTGTTATCTCCCTCCAGAATTCATCCTTTAACTGTTGCATATTTCTCTGTAGCTCCATCAGCATGCTGGTGACCTTTATTTTGAATTCTTTTTCATGAAGATTGGTGATTTCAGTCTCACCAGGCCCTCTCTCTGGTGTTTGAGGGATTTTGGACTGAACAAGGTTCTTCTGCCTTTTCATGGCAATGAGAGTGGTTGCTGGCAAGTGGCACATGTGTCAGCCTGGAGGACAAAGTCTCTTCCTGCTTGCTGGTCACCTTGTTCATCTCTGCTGCCTGAGCTGGTCAACTGCACACAGGGAGCTGAGTCTGGGTTAATTCCCTGAGCTGCCATGGGCTGTGTGGCCCTCAGAATTACCTAGGGCATTGGCGGGGGTTGCAGGTGAGCAGCGCATATTCGCCATGAGAACAGAGCCCCTTTGTGCTTCCCGGACTCTGTGCTGTCTCCTCTGCCTGTGCTGGTCAACTGAGGGCAGGGGGCAGCTTCTGAGTCTGGCCCAGTTAGCTGTGTGCAGGGAGAAGCCTCTGTGTGGTTGCTGTGGGTGGGGCTGCTTCCCTGCTGTTCTGCAGCCATGGCAGGTCAGCCAGTTTGCTTGTAGTGCCAGTGGGGGGGAATGAAGGGCAGGCTGCTTATCGCCTTGAGGGGCTTTGGAGCTTTGTTGCCACCAGGGGGTTAGGGCACCTGAAGTTCCTTAAAGTTCCCAGCCTGCTGGGCTGAGTGTGCCCAGACGATTTTGTCCACCTGTTAAACCCTTGTCCCTTTAAGACTTTTAAAGTGCCTGCTTTTCTTTTGTCCCAGGACAGCTGGCTGTGGGAACCTGTTCACAGTCTTAGTCTCGGATTTTGCTTTTCCTTCCTCTAATGTACAGTACACCATGCAATGTGTGTCTGTGCTGCCAGTGCAGATACTAGGGCTGGTTATTTAGCAGGCCTGTGCTTCCACTCCCTCTCCACTCTGATTCTTTTCCTCCCACCAGTGAGCTGGGGTGTGGGAGTGCTCGGGTCCCGCCAGGTCACCACTTTGTATTTTACCCTTTTCATGAGATGCTGAGTTCTTGCCGATGTAGATGTAGCCTGGCTGGTGTACTGTATCTTCTGGTCACTCTTTTAGAAATAATTGTATTTGCTGTATTTTCAAAATATATATGGTTTGGGAGGTGATTTCTGACACCCTACTCATGGCGCCATCTTGAGAATCTCCCTTCTCTACTGACTTTGTTGACAGATTAATATTTCTATCTTTCCCTAGGCACTTTATGTATTTCTCATGTAAGTATTGTTTTTTTATTTGTAAGGAATTAAAAATAATTTCTTAAAAATATTTTAAAGGCATTCTTTTAGATAAGAAGACTCATCTGAACTTCTAACAAAGGTCTTATGTTTGTTTTTAAAATTAGCTATGATGTTGTGCCTTCTCTGGAAATAGTACTCTTGGTATTAAGCTTGTATTTTGGCAGAGTAGTCTCCCTTTTCACTCTTTTCCCCATGTGATCTACTTTAGACCCTCTACTATATTACTAGTCATCTAAGTATGTAATCTGGGCATTGATAACAGGGTTGAAGAAAATAAATACAGTTAGTGGCTACTATCCCACTGGGTTATTAAATCAATTTAGTTCCATTAAAAAAGTTATATGCCCAGATTATGTCAGGCATGTAGTCAATGCTAGTAATGTAAATAAATAAATGCTCTAGTTTTCTAAAGAGCTTATATATTATTATGGGGCAGAAATAAGTATATGGTTATAATATAGTTAGAATATTTAACAGATGCCCTCACCTGTAAAAGACTGGACAAACATACTCATATAAGCATTTCTATATTACTCAAAATCATACACAGAGTTCCTTTCATAGACTATATATGTGAATTATGGTAATTGACATAGTATTTGCTGAATAAAGCCTAAATGAATGAGGGTGTAAATGAAGTTATGTCCGAATTTTAACAGTGGCACCCAGGAAGCAGTCATTGACTGTGTGTGAATGAATCAGGGGAGATTTAATAGTCCTATAGGCCTTTCACTTCCTTGGTAAGGTTTACTCCTAGGTATTTTATTCTTTTTGATGCAACTTTGAATGGAATTGTCTTCCTGATTTCTCTCTCTGCTAGGTCATTGTTAGTGTATAGGAATGCCATATATTTCTGCGCATTGTGTATCCCGCAACATGGCTGAATTCAGATATTAGATCTGGTAGTTTTGGAGTAGATTCTTTAGGTTTTTTTATGTACAATATCATGTCATCTACAAACAGGGAAAGTTTGAGTTCTTCCCTGCAAATCTGGATACTTTTTATTTCTTTGTGTTGTCTGATTGCCGTGGCTAGGACCTCCAGTACTATGTTGAATAGAAGTGGGGAGAGTGGGCATCCTTGTCTTGTTCCCAATCTTAAAGGAAAAGCTTTCAGCTTCTCGCTGTTAAGTATAATGTTGGCTGTGGGTGTGTCATATATGGCCTTTATTATGTTGAGGTACTTGCCCTCTAAACCCATTTTGTTGAGAGTTTTTATCATGAATAGATGTTGAATTTTGTCAAAAGCTTTTTCAGCATGTATGGAGATGATCATGTGGTTTTTGTCCTTTTTGTTGATGTGGTGGAAGATGTTGATGGATTTTCGAACGTTGAACCATCCTTGCATCCCTGGAATAAATCCTACTTGATCGTGATGGATGATCCTTTTGATATACTTTTAAATTTGGTTTGCTAATATTTTGTTGAGTATTTTTACATCTATGTTCATCAGGGATATTGGTATGTAGTTTTCTTTTTTTGTGGTGTCTTTGCCAGGTTTTGGTATTAGAGTGATGCTGGCCTCATAGAATGAGTTTGGAAGTATTCCCTCTTCTTCTACTCCTTGTAAAACTTTAATGAGGATGGGTATTAGGTCTTCACTAAATGTTTGATAAAATTCAGAGGTGAAGTCATCTGGTCAAGGCATTTTGACCTTAGGCAGGTTTTTGATTACCAGTTCAATTTCATTGCTGGTAATTGGTCTGTTGAGATTTCCTGTTTCTGGGTCAGCCTTGGAAGGTTGTATTTTTCTAGAAAGTTTTCCATTTCTTCTATGTTATCCAGTTTGTTAGCATATAATTTTTCATAGTATTCTCTAATAGTTCTTTGTATTTCTATGCTGTCCATAGTGATTTTTCCTTTCTCATTTCTGATTCTGTTTATGCGAGTAGACCCTTTTTTTCTTGATAAGTCTGGCTAGGGGTTTATCTATTTTGTTTATTCTCTCTAAGAACCAGCTCTTGCTTTCGTTGATCCTTTCTATTGTTTTATTCTTCTCGATTTTATTTATTTCTGCTCTGATTTTTACTATGTCCCTCCTCCACCTGACTTTGGGTCTCATTTGTTCTTCTTTTTCTAGTTCCATTAATTGTGAGTTTAGACTGCCCATATGGGAATGTTCTTTCCTGAGGTAAGCCTGTTGCAATATACTTTCCTCTTAGCATGGCCTTCGTTGCGTCCCACAGATTTTGCAGTGTTGAATTATTGTTGTCATTTGTCTCCATATATTGCTTGATCTCTGTTTTTATTTGGTCATTGATCCATTGATTATTTAGGAGCATGTTATTAAGCCTCCATGAGTTTGTGGGATTTTTCATTTTCTTTGCATAATTCATTTCTACTTTCATTTCCTTGTGGTCTGAGAAGTTGGTTGGTACAATTTCAATCTTTTTTAATTTACCGAGGCTCTTTTTGTGGCCTAGTATATGACCTATTTTTGAAAATGTTTCATGTGCACTTGAGAGAATGTTTGTTCTGCTGCTTTTGGGTGTAGAGTTCTGTAGATGTCTGTTGGTCCATCTGTTCTAAAGTGTTGATCAGTGCCTCTGTCTCCTTACTTATTTTCTGTCTGGTTGATCTGTCTTTCATAGTGAGTGGTGTGTTGAAGTCTCCTAGAATGAAAGCATTGCATTCCATTTCCCCCTTTAATTCTGTTAGTATTTGTTTCACACATGTAGGAGCTCCTGTGTTGGGTGCATGGATATTTATAATGGTTATATCTTCTTGTTGTATTGACCCTTTTATCATTATGTAATGTCCTTCTTTGTCTCTTGTGACTTTCTTTGTTTTGAATTCTATTTTGTCTGATATAAGTACTGCAACTCCTGCTTTTTTCTCCCTATTAGTTGCATGAAATGTCTTTTTCCATCCCTTTACTTTTAGTCTGTGTATGTCTTTGGGGTTAAAGTGAGTTTCCTGAAGGCAGCATGTAGATGGGTCTTGTTTTTTTGTCCATTCAGTGACTCTGTGTCTTTTGATGGGTGCATTCAGTCCATTTACATTTAGGGTAATTATAGATAGGTATGTACTTATAGGCATTGCAGGCTTCAGATTCATGGTTACCAAAGGTTCAAGGTTAACTTCCCTACTATCTGAGAGTCTAACAACTCACTTAATATCCTATTACAAACACAATCCAAAGGTTCTTTGTTTGTTTGTTTTTTACCTCTACCTTTTTCTTCCTCCTCCATTCTTTATATATTAGGTATCATATTCTGTAGTGTTTGTTTATCCCTTGATTGACTTTGGGGATAGGTAATTTAATTTTACATTTTCTTAGTAATTAGCTGTTCTATTTTCTTTACTGTGGTTTTATTACCTCTGCTGACAGCTATTAAACTGTAGGAACACTTCCACCTAGAGCAGTCCCTCCAAAATACACTGTAGAGATGGTTTGTGAGAGGTAAATTGTCTCAACTTTTGCTTATCTGGGAATTGTTTAATCCCTCCTTCAAATTTAAATGATAATTTTGCCAGCGAAAGTAATCTTGGTTCGGGGCCCTTCTGCTTCATTCCGTTAAATATATCATGCCACTCCCTTCTAGCCTGTAATGTTTCTGCTGAGAAGTCTGATGATAGCCTGATGGGTGTTCCTTTGTATGTGATCTTATTTCTCTCTCTGGCTCCTTTTAATAGTCTGTCCTTATCCTTGATCTTTGCCATTTTAATTACTATCTGTCTTGATGTTGTCTTCCTTGGGTCCCTTGTGTTAGGAGATCTGTGCACCTCCATGGCCTGAGAAGCTATCTCCTTCCCCAGATTGAGGAAGTTTTCAGCAATCACCTCCTCAAAGACACTTTCTATTCCTTTTTCTCTCTCTTCTTCTTCTCGTACCCCTATAATGCGAATATTGTTCTGTTTGGATTGGTTACGCAGTTCTCTCAATATTCTTACTTTCTTAGAGATCCTTTTTTTTCTCTGTGCATCAGCTTCTTTGTATTCCTCTTCTCTAGTTTTATTCATTTATCATCTCCTCCACCGTATCCAATCTGCTTTTAATACCATCCATTGTGCTCTTCAGTGATTAGATTTCCAACCATAATTCATTCCTGAGTTCTTGAATATCTTTCCATACCTCCATGAGCATGTTAATGATTTTTATTTTGAACTCCCTTTCAGGGAGAGTCATGAGGTCAATATCATTTAAATCTTTCTCAGGAGTTGTATTCATAATTTTACTCTGCACCAGGGTCCTTTGGCATTTCATATTTGTGTATGGTGCCCTCTGGTGCCCAGAAGCTCTACTGTCTGGAGCTGCTCAGCCCCTAAAGCAATGTCAGTGATTGTAGGAGAGTGCTATTGGTGCCTCGGGGGAGGAAAGAACTATTTCCTGGTTCCTGGCTGCTATGCCTGTCTCCACTGCCTGAACCAGTGGGCCCAGCACACAGGTATAAGCCTCTGTGCTTTGTGTTTTTAGGTGCTGTAGACAGATCTTCCCTCTGGCTGGCCTAACACCAGGGTTGGGTTTCCCAGTTTGCAAGCCCAGTGGGGCTGGCCAGGAGAAAGGCGCACTAGTCTGCCAGTCACAGAATTGTTCTTGGAGCTGTGTAGGCAGCCAGGGAGGTGGAGCACCTGAAGATCATGAAAGCTCCCAATCTGCTGGGCAGAGTGCATGTGGACAATTGTGTCTGCCTGAGCAGTAAGCTCTGTGCAATCCTTGCCCCTTTGGCAGCCCTTTTGCTAAGGGCTTCTTTGTTAGGAAGTCTCTCAGAATGCCTGCCTTTCTTTTGTCCCAGAGCAGCTGGCTATGGATCCCTGCTTTCCACAAGCAGCTGGAATCTTAGTCTGTTCAGGAATTCTGCCTGTCTTAGCTTTCCAAACCCCTAATTATGAGAGTACCATGCAAGCACCATGAAAAGTAGGTTTGTGCTCCCAGAGCAGATCTCCAGAGTTAGGTATTCAGCAGTCCCAGATATCCACTCCACTCCCTCCCTGCTCCATTCCTCTTTATCCTGCTGGTGAGCTGGGGTGGGGGAAGGGCTTGGATCCTGCAGGACCACAGCTTTAGTGTGTTACCGCTTTCAGTGAGGGCTGTTCTTGTCTCCAGGTGTATGCATTTTGTTGCAGACCTCTTTCCTGTTGCTCTTTCAAGAGTTGTTGTATTAGTTATATTTTCATATTATATGTGTTTTTAGGAGGAAGCCTCTGTCTCACCTCTCACGCCGCCATCTTTAATCCAAGCTGAAGAAATTTTACATGAGTTTATGCTACTAATTAAGAACAACTCATAACACTATTAAGATCAACTTCACATAAAGATCAAAATATTTACTTTGAAAATATACCATTTTAGAGCACAGGTTTTTAATGCTGTATGCACTCCTGTGTGTACTCACACAGATATTATATATTTTAATGAGAGTGCACATACAGGACCATAAATTAGCTAATGAGCACTATTGATTGATTGCTCCATTCAGTTTACATAGGTTTTCCTAACAATGCTATAGAATTAAGTGGATGGCAAACACAAAGACTGGTCTGATGTAAAGGCAAAAGAAGAAGATTTGGAGTCAATTTCTAATGCTGCATTTTTCAAGTTAGGAAAAGTATGTAAATTCCAAAGCTCCAGTTGTCTCAGCTTTAAAATTCAATTGAATAAGATAACATTAGTTGTTCCTAATAGCTATAGGTCACTACAAATATTAACACTGTTGTTGCTGTGGTTTGTACTGCAGCTGAGTACAATTGGGAATCAACTAACTGAACGTTTCCTGTTTACAGTTTACCACACATTTAGGTAATTCTCCATGATTGAGCCAGTCTGCCAATATCCTGGAATTTAAAATAGAACCTTGGTGTTAGTGGCATAAATGTTTGCCATTTCAAGTTTTAATGAATCATTTGAAAGAACCATGGTATGTGTTATGCCATAATATGAACAAAATTGAAAATTTGCTGGAATTCACATTTTAGTTATAAGTATTTATGTTGGTCCCATCCATAACTGTAGTGAGTAAAATTAGTCACATTAAAAAGCACACCTCGAAGGTTTAGTCTGGGTTCTTTTCAAAACAGCCTGAGACTGACATGCTTGAAGATAATTTATTTGTGAATTGATCTCAGGCGTCAAGTATAAGGGGTGCAAAGGGAGAGGCGGATTGGGAAATGAACAAGAGAAGTTAGCAACTGCTACAATTGCCTGACACTTGACTCTGAATTTTTGACGAAACCCATAAACTATTTTCAGACTTCCTGGCCAGGACAAAAAAAGAGGTAGTATTTTTGGGTTGACTCCATGTTCCTATTGTTCACGTATGAGCATTTGCTCTGCCACAAACACAGGTCATTCCTGTGTGAGGTATGCACATTTTTCAGCGCACTGCTGATGTCCTTAGGCATCACATAGTGCAGCATCAGAAAAGGCCAAAGCAAGACGCAAGTAGTATGCAGCATGGGTCAGAGGTGAGCACAGAGCTTGCAGAAGCCCTTTTGTGTGTCTGCTTGCACAATGGTGGGTGAAGTCTTAGGGAGGGAAGGAGGACTTTGATATACAAGAAGTATCCAATATATGAAGCAATTTTGCTCCTATAAAAGTAGTTATTTCTTACCCTTAATGTATCTAATAATCTTAGGATCACTATACTTAACATCTTCTGTCTTGGTTGGAGGATGAGTATAAATATGAAGGATGTGAAATAAGATGAAATTCAGGATGAAAATTGTCTTATTTGAGTGGGAGAGTCAATCAAATGGACTCTAGTATTCCTTTAATTTATATAATTCTATGAATCTTCTTGACATGGAGCCTCCAGTATGCCCTTTTCTGCTATTCCCAATATGAGACAAATCTAATATTCTATATGATTTTTTTCTATACTTCATATTGCATATACTCTTAGAACCATCATTCCAAGCATAGGCAACTCTGCAGAAATGTATGTGCCTGTGTTGCTGTGACTATTAACCAGCTTACCCTTGCCTTTTCTAGCTGACATTTTACTGTCCAAAAAGTTTTTTTGCAATCTGAGTCATAAATGTATTCAAAGACTTTCAGTTTTCTTTAAAAGCATATGTAAATGACACTGAGTTTCTTGAGCTTATCATTATAAAGTTGACCATATAATAACACTTTATAGGTTTTCATTTTACATTCAGCCAAAGGCAATTAAAACTTCTGGTTTATATCATTTATTTGAGTCAGAGAATTTTTATCATTAAAAATTGTTCTATTTAAATCATAGAAGTAAAACATTATGCAGCTCCTTATTGCTTGCTGTCATTTTGAGAGACATAATTTTATAAAATATTGAATTATGTTCAGAAATAGCATTAGCAATGCTGTGTTTCTGTGCCTGGATGACAGCTAGTAGTGAATTTACTTGTACTTAAAGATTGCTCTATGTGCTGTCAGCTTTATTGGTTAATTTTAACAGTTACCATTGCTTGAAACCAAACTATTATAAAGTCATTCTATTAGAAATCCAGTCCTTGCAAAATTGAAGGCTTTTACATTTTTTTCATTGTTTTTTTTCTTACTTAAAGCTAAAATCTTTAAAAGATTAGGCAAGTATGACATGGACAAAGAAGAATAAAGGGAAGGGTATGCCAGAGGGATGGTTAAACTCACCAACTTTCCCAGTGGTACAACACTATGATCATACAGTATTTATACATGACTTCCGAGGCTCAACAAAGCTATTGAGAGGTTTGGCAGCCATGGCATCACTGGTGCATTTCCTGTTGGCAGATGTTGCTGCTATTAGCCTTGTTGTGATGAAGATGATTCTCTGGATGTTCCTTTTGGCTCAGTGCTTTTGGCTTATCCTTCCTCAAGGCCACTGAGAGCCAAGGTAGAGCAGTGACCTGGGAGCAAGCCAGGGCAGAATTTGGTTTGGCTCTGATTGAATGAATGCTTACCTACAACTACATTTTAAAGGTATAGAAATAAGAACAATTAGAAATACTGTAAACCTGTTATTCACTCTCCTTGCTATTGTTTAATGTTATCAAAAAAATACATTGTTACTTAACATAAAAATTAAACTATGTCAAATTCCAATTTTCCTTTGATTCGTTTCTCATACTCAGGTTGTTAGAAAAGGGAATAAGCACACTTGGCTTTTCAAGATTATTCAGTTGTGAAGATCACAATTTGAGTGAGGTATTGAAATGTGAACATGTGTATAAACCACACACTTTATAAATGTATAGGGCTTTTTCCCCCCAGTATTGACCAAGTCTGTTCTAGACTTGTATATAAAGTAAGTTTTAAGAAAGAAATTAGCTTTTTTAAGTCACAGACTGATTGCTTAAAAATCAGTCTGCTTAAATTCAAGGACTGAGTTTAAAAAGTTGCAATGTCAACAGTCTGAAGTCTTACTATAAAATGCACATAAACAATGTATCTAAAATAAAACCAACAGAGTCTTTAATGTCAATTCAGTGTTTGATTTTGTCAATTGAATTATACTCCACATGCATGAAATTAAGTACATGCTATCATGTTATGTAAAGTAAATAACTTTGAAGCCAAACTAACTAGAAGCAAATCCTTCAGGTCTGGATTCTTTTGTTTTGCCCCATTCATTTAACAGTGGCCAATATTAAGTATCCTTGGAAAGTTTATTAATCAGAATCCCAATGGAACATACACTTATCTTCTTCATGTTTTGTGAAAAATTTTGGAAATATTCTGTGCTTCATAAATGTTTATTAGAGAAACTGGTGAACACTATAAATCTGTGTGAATGACATTCTGGTTCTTCATAGTGTAGGTTAGTAGCTCAGTTGGAACTAAACAGTTTCAAGAACAATGATGAAATAGAAAACAAATTGCTGTAACAAGCTGTAAAATTTTGCTTCCTTGTTTATGTAATTGTTTTAAGGATAAATCTATACACACATTTAAAGTCTTGGCTTATGCATTCTACTGATTTTAACATTTCTCTTTCATTATCATAATAAAGGACTGAATTTATACATTTGATAAGATTGGGCTTTCCCCCAAATGTATGAAGGCCTGGGATTATCAAGCCTAATTATGTGATACTATACTGTAAAATGTGTGTGTGTGTGTGTGTGTGTGTATACATATGCATATGCTTTGTGTGTATGATTCTGTTTTCTCACTTTTGAAATGTGGAACTGAATAATATATCTATTACTCATATATTATTTTCTCTCTGTATGTGCATCTTGGAGAAGTGGAGACTTTATAGATTAGAAAGAAGTCTTTAAAATGTGGTGGGTAACAACTCCTTGTCAGAACTCTTAAATATAAGGAAAAATTATCATAAGCTTGTAGGTTCTTTAGATTCTAGACATCTAACACATTAGGACCCAGAAAGAGAACTCAATGGACTCTAGCCAAAGAAACATCCTAGCAACACCTAGGTTCCTAGGAGGGTACAAAGGAATTAACCTATTAGATTCCTAAGACAAATTATTTCTACAGAAAAAAATCCCCAAGTTCTACTCTGCTTGCTCACAAGCAAGTATAGGACACTTCTGTATAAAATTACTAGTGTGTTGTGATTTCAAAGTGTATCGTTTTCTCCCTCTTGGCCATCCTATGCCATTCATCCATGATACACTTGTCTGATTTATCACCTTGAGGAAATTGCACCCCCAACAGATATTCAAGCTATGCAGTCTGAGAAAAAAGGGTAAAAGGGCAAGATAAAATTCTGATGTATAGTGATTACACCTTTTGGCTCATATTCCTTTCACATAAATATTAGGAATTTTTTTTTGCTATTATTAATATACAATTACATGAGCAACATTATGGTTACTAGACTCCCCCTATTATCAAGTCCCCACCACATACCCCGTTGCAGTCACTGTCCATCAGCATAGTAGGATATTATAGAATCACTACATGTCTTCTTTGTGTTATACTGCCTTCACGTATCCACCACCCCACCATCACTACATCCTGTGTACTAATGGTAATAGCCCTTTTTCCCCCCTTATCCCTCCTTTCCCACCCATCCTCCCCAGTCCCTTTCCCTTTGGTAATTGTTAGTCCATTCTTGGATTCTGTGAGTCTGCTGCTGTTTTGTTCCTTCAGTTTTTTTCTTTGTTCTTATACTCCACAGATGAGGGAAATCATTTGATACTTGCCTTTCTCCACCTGGCTTATTTCTCTGAAAATAATACCCTCTAGCTCCATCCATGTTGTTGCAAATGGAAGGATTTGTTTTCTTCTTATGGTTGAATAATATTCCATTGTGCATATATACCACATCTTCGTTATCCATTTATTTACTGATGGACACTTAGGTTGCTTCCATTTCTTGGCTATTGTAAATAGTGCTGTGATAAACATGGGGATGCATATGTCTTTTTCAAACTGGGCTGCTGCATTTTTAGTATAAATTCCTATGAGTGGAATTCCTGCGTCAAATGGTATTTCTATTTTTAGTTTTTTGAGGAACCTCCATACTGCTTTCCACAATGGTTGTACTAATTTAATTTCCCACCAGCAGTGTAGGAGGGTTCCCCTTTCTCCACATCCTCGCCAGCATTTGTTATTGTTTGTCTTTGGATGGTGGCCATACTAACTGGTGTGAGGTGATACCTCATTGTGGTTTTAGTTTGCATTTCTCTGATAATTAGTGATGTGGAACATCTTTTCAAATGTCTGTTGGCCCTCTGAATTTCTTCTTTGGAGAAGTGTCTGTTCAGATCCTCTGCCCATTTTTAATTGGCTTATTTGCTTTTTGTTTGTTGAGATGCATGAGCTCTTTATATAATTTGGATGTCAACCCCTTATTGGATATGTCATTTATGAATATATTTTCTCATACTGTAGGATGTCTTTTTGTTCAACTGATGGTATCCTTTGCTGTACAGAAGGTTTTTAGTTTTATATAGCCCCATTTGTTCATATTTGCTTTTGTTTCCCTTGCCCAGGGAGATATGTTCATAAAGAAGTTTCTCATGTTTATGTCCAACAGATTTTTGCCTATATTTTTTTCTAAGACTTTTATGGTTTCATGACTTACATTCAGGTCTTTGATCCATTTTTAGTTTACTTTTGTATATGGGGTTAGACAGTAATCCAGTTTCATTCTCTTACATGTAGCTGTCCAGTTTTGCCAACACCAGCTGTTGAAGAGGCGGTCATTTCCCCATTGTATATCCATGGCTCCTTTATTGTATATTAATTGACCATATATGCTTGGGTTTATATCTGGGTTCTCTATTCTGTTCCACTGGTCTATGGGTCTGTTCTTGTGCCAGTACCAAATTGTCTTGATTACTGTGGCTTTGTAGTAGAGCTTGAAGTCAGGGCATATAATTCCCCGTTTTATTCTTCCTTCTCAGGAGTCCTTTGGCTACTCGGGGTCCTTTGTGGTTCCATATGAATTTTAGAATTATTTGCTACAGTTCATTAAAGAATGCTGTAGGTATTGTGATAGGCATTGCATTGAATCTGTAGATTGCTCTAGGCAGGATGTCCATTTTGACAATATAAATTTTTCCTAGCCAAGAGCAGGGGATGAATTTCCATTTATTAGTGTCCTCTTTAATTTCTCTTAAGAGTGTCTTTTAGCTTTCAGAGTACAGGTCTTTAACTTCCTTGGTTAGGTTTATTCCTAGGTATTTTATTCTTTTTTGTGCAATTGTGAATGGAATTTTTTTCCTGATTTCTCTTTCTGCTAGTTCATTGTTGGTATATAGGAATGCCACATATTTCTGTGTATTAATTTTGTATCCTGCAACTTTGCTGAATTCATATATTAGATCTAGTAGTTTTGGAGTGGATTCTTTAGGGTGTTTTATGTATAATATCATGCCATCTGCAAACAGGGACAGTTTGAGTTCTTCCTTGCCAATCTGGGTGCCTTTTATTTCTTTGTGTTGTCTGATTGCTATGGCTAGGACCTACAGAACTATGTTGAATGAAAGTGGGGAGAGTGAGCATCCTTGTTTTGTTCCCCATCTTAAAGAAAAAGCTTTCAGATTCTTGCAGGTAAGTATATTGTTGGCTGTGGGTTTGTCATATATGGCCTTTATTATGTTGAGGTACTTGCCCTCTATACCCATTTTGTTGAGAGTTTTTATAATGAATGAATGTGGAATTTTGTCAAATGCTATTTCAGCATCTATGAAGATGATCATGTGGTTTTTGTCCTTTTTGTTAATGTAGTGGATGGTGGTGATGGATTTTCAAATGTTGTACATCCTTGCATTCCTCAGAGGTATCCCAGTTGATCATTATGGAGGATCTTTTTGATGTATTTTTGAATTTGGTTTGCTAATATTTTGTTGAGTATTTTTGCATCTATGTTCATCAGGGATATTGGTCTGTAATTTTCTTTTTTTGTGGTGTCTTTGCCAGGTTTTAGTATTAGAGTGATGCTGGCCTCATAGAATGAGTTTGGGAGTATTCCCTCCTCTTCTACTTTTTGGAAAACTTAAAGGAGGATGAATATTAGGTCTTCACTAAATGTTTGATAAAATTCAGCAGTGACACCATCTGGTCCAGAGGTTTTGTTTTTAGGTAGTTCTTTGATTACCAATTCAATTTCTTTGCTGGTAATTGGTCTATTCAGATTTTCTGTTTCTTCCTGGATCAGCCTTGGAAGGTTGTATTTTTCTAGAAAGTTGTCCATTTTCTAGGTTATCCAGTTCATTACCATACAATTTTTCATAGTATTCTCTCATAATTCTTTTTATTTCTGTGGTGTCCATAGTGATTTTTCCTTTCTCATTTCTGATTTTGTTTATGTGTGTAGACTCTCTTTTTTTCCTGATAAGTCTGGCTTGGTGTTAATCTATTTTGTTTATTTTCTCAAAGAACCAGCTCCTGCTTTCATTGATTCTTTCTATTGTTTTATTCTTCTCAATTTTTTTATTTCTGCTTTAATCATTATTATGTCCCTCCTTCTATTGACTCCGGGCCTCTTTTGTTCTTCCTTTTCTAGTTTCATTAATTGAGTTTAGACTGTTCATTTGGGATTGTTCTTCTTTCCTCAGGTAGGTCTGTATTGCAATATATTTCCCTCTTTGCATGGCATTTGCTGCATCCCACCTGTTTTGTGGTGTTGTATTATTGTTGTCATTTGTCTCCACATATTGCTTGATCTCTGTTTTTATTTTGTCATTGATCCATTGATTATTTAGGAGCATGTTATTAAGCCTCCATGTGTTTGTGGGCTTTTTTGTTTTCTTTGTGTAATTCATTTCTAGTTTCATACCGTCGTGATCTGAGAAGCTGGTTGGTACAATTTCAATCTTTTTGAATTTACTGATGTTCTTTTGTGGTCTAAAATATGATCAATTCTTGAAAATGTTCCGTGTGCACTTGAGAAAAATGTGAATCCTGTTGCTTTTGGATGGATTATTCTGTAGATGTCCGTTAGGTCCGTCTGTTCTAATATATTTTTCAATTCCTCTGTCTCTACTTATTTTCTGTCTGGTTTATCTGTCCTTTGGAGTGAGTGGTGTGTTGAAGTCTCCTAAAATGAATACATTGCATTCTATTTCCCCCTTTAATTCTGGTAGTATTTGTTTCACAGATGTATGTGATCCTGTGTTGGGTGCATAGATATTTATAATAGTTATATCCTCTTGTTGGACTGACCCTTTTATCATTATGTAATGTTCTTCTTTGTCTCCTGTGACTTTCTTTGTTTTGAAGTCTATTTTGTCTGATACAAGTACTGAAACTCCTGCTTTTTTCTCCATATCAATTGCATGAAACATCTTTTCCATTGGTTTACTTTCAGTCTGTGTATGTCTTTGGGTTTGAAGTGAGTCTCTTGTAGGCAGCATATAGATGGGTCTTGTTTTTTTATCCATTCAGTAACTGTATGTATTTTGATTGTTGCATTCAGACCATTTACATTTAGGGTGATTATCAATAGATATGTACTTATTGCCATTGCAGGCTTTAGATTCGTGGTTACCAAAGGTTCAAGGGCAATTCATAAATATTAGGACTTTTTAACTGGAAGACTAATGTAGAAATATTATTTGCTCTGAAAGATTTGATAACTAATTTAAGATAATAATTATCAAATTTTATTCTGATTAATCCAATGCAACTGAGCCAACCTTTTATTCAGTTAATGTAGAGAGTGATATAGAAGATAAAAAGACATAGTCCTGAGTCAAAATATAAGCAGGTAGATAATATACATGCATAAGATAGTCTCATACAGGTGTTAAGTGTTAAAACAGGTGTTCAAAATATGTCACTGTATTTTAAGAACATGTCTATTATAATCCCTTAATACTCTCTAACATTTGACAGTAGGCAAGAGGTTTTTAAGTTTTGTCCTAGAGTATTAGGGTCCTTAGGGATTAAAGCTTTAGTTATACCTGGGGTGAAGAGGGAGAAAAATGAGCTGTCCCTCTAAGCTCTGGGATAAGATAAATAGATGATAGATAGACAGATAGATATGGATAGATGATAGATAGATAGATAGATACATAGATACAAAGATACATAGATACATAGATAGATAGATAGATAGATAGATAGATAGATAGATTAGATAGATAGATAGATAAACTATTTTCAGTCTTTGTTTAATGAAGAGGTTCCATTTAAACATGCTTAAAAACACCTTATTTAGTTTGAAGCCACAATGATATTTAGAGGTCAACCAATGTATCTTTCAAAGATGTAGCAGGCTGTTGCTCAGACACTTATTTTCTGACATGTATTTTCATGCAAGAAGTTCACTTACAATGAGCAAAACTGCCTGCTGTGTAGTCAGAAATGATGGTGATGTGTTAAGATTATACCTTTTTTGCACACTTTCTTCAGGGAAAGTGAGCATTAGAGTGTTATAGTCTGAGTGTTTTTCTTTAATGCATTATGACCTTGTCAAGATGTTGACAAAAAGGTGGCAGGTAAATATATTGTACATAGGTCACCGAGCTTTGGGGCTTGTCAAAAACATGATCCACTACTATGCCTACCTTCATTTCTCAGCAGGAGATTATCTGAAGTTTTAGTATAAGAAAATGTACAAAAAGTGGAAAAATATAAAGACAATTGACAGGAAAAAATCTCTCTAAGCTATCTTACTGCTTAGTTGCCTCCTACTAAGTGGCATTGTAAACACTTAAATGCATATATTAGTTAGAATGGATGCTGAATCACAGCAAGAGATTTGAGCTTTCCTATCAAATCATCAGAAATTTATCATGTTTATTTGTTTCTGATTTCTTCACAGTTTTTTTCTTAGCATCAGATTACTCAAGATCATTCTTACACATACTACAAGTTAAAGTGTCAATCAGTACACGCTTTTAATTTTTTCTGTGCTAGTGTTACATGGCTAATTCTGTATTTAAAAAATAAATAAGATCCTTGTGTTGTGTAAATTTTAAATTCAATTATTAACTTGTTTCATGATTAATAATACCCGCCCTTGCTATCATGCACTGTTATCACAACAAATGATAACTATGTAAGGGGAAACACTTAAGGTCTGGGCTGCCAGGATGCCCCTTTAGTACTAAAATCTTTTATTGTTCTGCTGCTGGGATTCTTGCCACCAGAGCCTCTGTGTTCATCTCTGGAACTGATTCGGCTGAAGAAATGCCCAAGCCCCTGGCCCCACTTTGCATGGTAGTGTGCCATACATTGCCAGTTGTTAAAGGTGCAGAAAGGCCTGGCCTCTCTCCCTGACTCAGGACCTTACAGAGGTGCCTGTGGAGTTTGTTAGGTGTTTGTTGAGACTACATTCAGCCCCACTTCTCTCTGCCCAATCTCGCTTCCTCCTTTTCCATTCATGGGTGCATTCACTACATACTTAAAATGGTTTAAATAGTCAGTTTTATGTTACATATCTTTTACCACAGTTAAAAGAAAACAAATTATAGATCAATGAAAGATAATATGTGTTAATTTCAAATGTATATTGCATGCACATATATGTCAGCTCACTTCATGAATGGACTGAAGAAGCTAAGATAAAGCAAGTTTTGCAACTCTGGATACTTTAAATCAGTACATTAAAATATCCCAATAAAACACTATTAATGGATTTGGATTTATGAATTTGTGCTTCAACTTTGATATACATACAAACATATATGTACACATACATATGTATATATAGTATGTGAAGTAATATCATGGCAACTAGGAAAACAGATGAACAAACAGTGGCAAGCAAATGCTTTAGACAGAATACTGAAATAACATTAATTAGAAAAACAGATATTTTCTTTTTGTTGCCTTTTGGGTCCCCTAGGTGCCCTCTGGCAAAGTTCCTTCTGAGTCTCTAAAGCTTCCTTTCCTTCACCACATCTTCCTCTAATTTATTAAGATGCTGATTTTATCCAAATACAAGATGTAAGCAGCTGAAAAACTGATAAAAGTATGTACACATATACACACAGTTAACCTCCTGTATTTATACTCCCAATGTGAATTTGAAACCTTAAGCATGAATTGACTAGTAAAGTCATGATCACTGAATGTTGCCATTTGGAAGGCCACCCAGATAACTATAAGATCTCAGACCTGTAAGAAAAGAAAAATCTCATCAACTATTATTCCATTCATATCTTAATATCATTTTTCCATATTCAAAAAGTTTGCCAGGTTTGAACTAGTTATGCTTTCCTTTACACCAGTGAATGAATACCAATGAATTCTCAAATGTATTTTTCCTCTCTCTGAAATAATTTCATGGTTATGAACTCAAGGGGTGGTTTTGACAGGTGGGAGGAAGTATTTGAAATAATTAATGAAAGATAGATAATGATAAGTTTGTAGTATAAGATTACCAAAAGAAAATTGTTTTGCACTGGAATTTCAGTACGATATCATCTCAAGTAAGTAAGTTAGATCTATCATATAATGTAACTAATTACAATGAAATAGCTCATTAAGAATTGATTACCTTTAGGAAATATTGAAACTAAGACTGTAAATTCAGTCTTTAAAAATATTACCTCATATTGGAATCTTCATATAATGTGTTGAAATTTGTTTAAGACGATATTCAAGATTATGTTATTAAACAAGTCATCATTTATCAGGGAAATCTACATGAACTCAAACAATAGAGCAGTAAGCAGGGGCCCTCATATTCTATATAATTGTTAAAGGTTCCTCTGCATTCCACTGATACTCAAGATCTGGAAATAGAACATAGTCTAGGAAGAAGAGGGAAAAAACACATTGAAGTGGCTTCCTTTTTCTGTAATTCTTATCTCATTACCCAATATAAAATCAGGCAATTTTGAGAAACCAGTCTGGACTGTCTTAAAATAGATACACCATATTTAAGGGTGAACAGGAAGGTCAGCTTTTTTTCCTGTTATTCAAAACCAAATAAAAAAATATAATTCTGAAGCAATAATATATTCCACCTAACAAGGAACTACAACGAAATGCACAAAAAGAACAATAGAACTCTAAGCAGGGGCCTGTATTCCAGATATTCAGATAAGTTAGACAGTAAAGAAAATCTTCTCCCTGTTCCACTCATGATCAAGACACTGAACACAGTTTGATGATGAAGATGGAGCTCATCCTGACTGAGGGAAAGGAAATAGAAGAGAACAGAAAGATAAGACACATCAAATGAGGGCAGGGAGGTGGTAAAGAGAGGAAGGGCAAGAAGGGATATGTTGACAAGTGGACAGATAACGGGTAGGAGGAGAACAGAGGAAAGAGGAAAAATAGAAGAGAAGAGGGAGGGAAGAATGGAAGCAAGAGGGTTGGGGTGGGTGGGGATGGTGAGGGGGATAAACAGGCACAAAAATCTCAGTAATAATGTAAATTGGTCATGGGGATAGAAATGCAGCATTGGGGAATACAGTCAGTAGTTCTGTAACATTTTACGTTATCATAGTAACTGCATTAGTTGGGATAAGGATTTAATAGTGTAAATGTTGAATCACTGTGTTGTGTACTTGAAACCAACATAATATTGTATATCACCTATACTTCAATAAAAAAATTAGCTACACAAAAAAATAATTGGACTTTATCGAATTTAAAAACTTCAGTGCAACAAAAGGAAGGAAGGAAGCAAGGGAAGGGAAGGGAAGGGAAAGGAAGGAAGGAAGGAACGAAGGAAGGAAGGAAGGAAGGAAGGAAGGGAGGAAGGGAGGAAGGAAGGAAGGAAGGGAGGAAGGAAGAAGGAAGGAAGGGAGGGAGGGAGGGAGGGAGGGAGAAAGGAAGGAAGACAGGCTGAGAACTTCCCAAATCTGGTCAGACACCCAAGTTCATGCAGCTAACAGGTTACCCTAATTTCAACCCTAAGTGATCTTCTAGATAATTTAAGATTTAAATAAACCTGTCTAAGATCAAAGACAGAGAGAATTTAAAATCCAGCAACAGAAAAATCTGTTACAAGAAGAGAATCCCCATGAGGTTACCAGCAGATTTCTCAGGAGGCAAAGGAGGTGAAAGAACTATACACTGAAAATTACAAGACATTCATGAAAAATTTTGAAGGTGACACACAAAAATGGAAAGATATATTGTGTTCATGGATCAGAAGAATTAATATTGTTAAAAATGTCCATACTACCCAAAAGCATCTAAAGATTCAGCGCAATCTCTACCAATGGCATTTTTCACAAAAATGGAAAAAAAGTCAGAAAATTCATACAGAGCTACAAAAGATTCTGAAAAACTAAAGCAATACTGAGAAAGAAGAAAAATGCTGGAGGCATCAAACTTTATCATGAAGCTAGGGTTATTAAAACATTGTGATACTGACATAAAAATAGACACATACATTAAGGGAACAGAATAGAAAACCCAGAAATAACCCCCATATATATTGTCAACTAATATTTGACAAGGAAGCCAAGAACTCAGTGGGGGAAGGTGCACTTGTGCGCTATTGGTGGGAATATAAATTGAAACAACTGCTATGGAAAACAGTATGGTGGTTCCTCAAAAAATTAAAAATAGATCTGCCATGTGATCCAGTAATTGCTCTTCTGGGTTTATTTTTGAAGGAAATGAAATCAGTATCTAGAAAAGATATCTGTGCCCCCATGTTCATTGCAGCATTAACATTATTTACAATAGCCAAGACATACTTAAGTGTCCATCAGTAGATGAATGGATAAAGAAAATTTCAGATACAAATAATGGAATATTATTCAGCCATAAAGAACAAGGAAATCCTGCCATTGTAGCAACATGAATGGACCTTGATGGCATTATGCTAAGTGAAATAAGTTAAAGGAAGAAAGACAAATACTGTATGTTCTCATTTATACATGGAATTCAAAAAAAAAGATGAACTTAATGAAATAAATAGTAGAATAGTGGTAACCAGGGTGGAGGAGGAGAGGAAATGGAGAGATGGTGGTCAAAATGCCAAACTTCCAGGTATAAGATGAATAAGTTCTGGGGTTCTAATGTATAGCATGATGACTATAATTAACACCTTATTATACAGTTAAAAGTTCTTGAGAGAATAAATCTTAAATGTTATCATCACACACAAAAATGAAAATTAAGTGAGGGGATGGAAATACTAACTAAACTTATTGTGGAATTTATTTTTACAGCATATACATGTAATTAAATTATCACACTGCATACCTTAAATTACACATGTTATACAACAGTAATAATAAAGCTTGAAAAACTTTTAAAAATACCACTATTATTCTTTAAAAATAAAGTAAATGTATATAAAAAGGCACAAGCTGAACACAATGAAAAAAATGGAGAGAAAAGAAAAATGAGTTCAGTAGATGAGGATGAACCTATGCTAATGTTTCTTGGAAGGTTTCTTTAGAGCAGAAACCATATTCCAATTTTGTTTCACTATTATATGCAATTTTTAGTTACACAAAATATGATTATAATGTTGCTAGATCTACACTGAAATATTAATGTAAAAAATAACAGGCAAACAGTCTTATCAGAACTGCATAGCTACACAGATGTATGACAGTTCTGCATGGACCAGAGCCTACTGAAGCCTGAGATGATTGTGAAGCTTCTAGAAACTAAGGTATATCAATATCAAGGCCAACTAATTTGATCATCCTCGACTTCCTCCCAACAGGTCTCCACCTCTGTGGATGAATGATGAATGGATTATAATGAAAATGCTGAGGGACGTTAGCTTGGTTCTTTATAGTCTTGCATTCACAAACCTAAAACAACTGAGTATTTTTACCTCTTTAGGCCATTCTTTAAAGAGGAAGCTAATAAGACTGTAAAAGAAATAGACTGGCCTTTAAAAGCAGTACCCTCACCCTTGAGTGAGTGACTTTTCTGTATAAGAGGTTACCATTCAGTTTGGTTTTTTTTTGGTATTGTTAATGTACAATCACTTGAACAACATTATGGTTACTAGACCCCTATTATCAAGTCCCCCCCACATACCCCACTACAGTCACTGTCCATCAGCATAGTAAGATGCTATAGAATCATTACGTGTCTTCTCTATAAATACTGCCTTTCCCGTGTCCCCCACCACTACATTATGTGTGCTAATCGTAATGCCCCTTTTCCCCCCTTATCCCTCCCTTCCCACCCATCCTCCCCAGTCCCTTTCCCTTTGGTAATTGTTAGTCCATTCTTGGATTCTGTGAGTCTGCTGCTGTTTTGTTCCTTCAGTTTTTCCTTTGTTCTTATACTCCACATATGAGTGAAATCATTTGATACTTGTCTTTCTCCGCCTGGCTTATTTCACTGAGCATAATACCCTCTAGCTCCATCCATGTTGTTGCAAATGGTAGGATTTGTTTCTTCTTATGGCTGAATAATATTCCATTGTGTATATGTACCACATCTTCTTTATCCATTCATCTACTGATGGACACTTAGGTTGCTTCCATTTCTTGGCTATTGTAAATAGTGCTGCAATAAACATAGGGGTGCATCTGTCCTTTTCAAATTGGGCTGCTGCATTCTTAGGGTAAATTCCTAGGAGTGGAATTCCTGGGTCAAGTGGTATTTCTATTTTGAGTTTTTGAGGAACCTCCATACTGCTTTCCACAATGGTTGATCTAGTTTACATTCCCACCAGCATTCAGTTTTCTGGAAGAAGTCATTTATGAAATAGTGCCCTCAGTGTGCTAATTTATATCTAATTAATAAGCACTTTATCCTCTGAAAAACTTACTTGCGCTATTCAGCATTTGCCAGAGTGACATTTCTTTTTGACAATGAAATCTTACTCATATAATAAAATGTCCTCTTCAGGGTGTCATGCTACACAGATCAGCATGGCATGTCTCTTCCAAGGTTTTTGAATTCATTTGGCTCATGACAGAGACCCACTACTTAGTCTTAATTATAGAGAATGGATCATCTAATTCAAATGGACAGGTTTCAATGATAGCTTTAAAATCCTTTCTTTCTAACATATCCAGATGTCCAACTGTCACTGAGTTTTACCAAATAAACCCTACAAAAAGTGTTTGTTTTCTGCATTCAGGGTTTGAACACTGTCCATTGCTTTCTGGCTCCTCTTAAATGAGGCCTGTTTCTGAGCTGCAAAATCTTAGGCCATCTGTTCCTGTTGGAGGGCTCAGTTGGTCAAGTTTATGCCATTGCTACTTGGATACAACCACGGTTAAAATCTCCTTGAACAATTAATATGTAGGGAGTCATAATTTTGATGTTTTAAATGTTGATCATAATTAAAAGACAAAATTTAAAAATTTAAAAATATTTTAAAAGAACTATTGGTCCAAAACAGTAGAATACATACATTTTCCACTGAAGTGAATCTATTAAAAAAGTGTTGCTTTTAAGTCATGATGGTGGTATGTCTGCTATGAGATAAACTGGCCATTTATATTATTTATCTGGTCAAGAAAAGCATGCCTGTGATTGCTTAATTAGATTTTGTCAGCAACATAAAACAAAAGCTGTTGCAGAAGAAGAAATGTTGTTACGATATCAATTCTTTTAGTGCTCCCTAATTAGACCTAGTGAGCTAAATGTTTATTTTCTTCCTTTGCAAAACTGACTTGAATCCCAACTTGATGTGTTTCCCATTCTGTGACCTTGGGGTTATTTTTTTCACTCTTTTTTTATTAATCACCCTGTTATAAAATGTAAATTTAAATTAAAAATGTGTGTATGAAATATACAAAATGTGTGCATCAGATTATTTTTATTGCATTTATTTATACATACAAATTATTTATACATATATTAAACTATATACATATAGACAAAAATGTATATATAAATCAAGTTGATAGTATAATTTACTAAACATAGTCTTTGTCATGTATCGAAGATTTGTTTATTTAGCTTTAGGAGGCAATTTATAGACAGGTGTTCCTATCAAATTATTTCAACTCTTTTCAAAATAGCTTTGCCATGCAGAGGTGGATTTCTCAACTGTAAGCTGTTGGAAGTACTTGCTACCCTGAATTTCAGTCGTTTCTGTCTGTCCTTACACTGGCCATGGAATGTCTACGGGCGTGAGCAGTGTTCTTGCCGCATCTGTACATCAATACCTAGCACAGAGCCTGACATGTACTACCACTTAATAAAATCTCTGTTGTCATCCTTTTTCTAACTACACAAAGACACTACTGAGTGGGAAAAATATTGATTTGAGAGAAACAGAATTTAGGCTTGAACTCCTAATACATGAATAATCAAACACGGTAGGACTTCTCAAGCATTATTAACGTACAGTAAAATCACCTGTAGGATCTTCTGAAAATGTACATTCTCATTCTGGAAATATAAAAAAAAGCCTGAAATTCTGCATTTCTAACTCCAACATGAGCTGATGAGAGAACCACACTTTGTGTAGCAGGTAACTACACCACACATGTCTCTAAATAATATTTACTTAGCTGAAACATTTGGAACATCTAAAAACAATCTGAGCCATCGTATATTTGAGAGAATATTTAGGTTTTTCTCATATTTTAAAGTTCCAAATTATTTTATCAACAAAACTTTGATACATAACTATGCACCATGCAGATATGGATGAAGGAAGGTAGGACTGGGTGAAGTTGGTAATAAGCTCCAACAGGCTGCATTTTGAACTGCTTGTATATCTGCTGTATTCATGTTGTTACAAGAATAAAACTGCCCATTTCCCAAGATGAAATAATTAGAAAATGAACCAGCTTTACAGCAATTAAAAAATGATACACCAGGTTGTAATTTGGGGTGTACTTAATGAATCCCATACAAATATCAGTGCAGGTTTGGGTGAGTGCTTGCATGTTTATCCCAAATAAAGTAATAAGATACAAAATGTAAATGAGCTTGTTTTTGTTGAGATTTTATTTCAGCTTGAGCAATCCCCTCTTTGAAATGTGAACAGCTATTCAGAGCATAATCAATCTGCTTCAGAGACATCTATTCATCTTAATCACCATAAACCCAACAGTTGAGTCAATACTTCATTTAATAATGCCACAATATAATTAGATGTTCATCTTGTGACCAGACACATAAATGCATGGATAAAAATTTGAAACACAGTGACATTTATTTTGATGAAGTAAAATAGTCTAAAATTTGAAGGAATTTGAGATGATTAAAAATTGCCATTTAGTAAAGAAAAACTGGTTGGCTTGCTTTTCTTTAGTACAGAGACAGTGTAAAAAGCCTTTTTTCAAAACTTAGTCATGGGCGCCTCCTGTGTTATATGAGACATCAGGTAGCCATTCGCTATCATCACAAATACAAGACTTTTCAAGTCATAAATATCTCTTATTTTTTATAAGATAATAGAAGCCAAATATAATATTCAAGCACTTACATAAGAACCCATGTTTATACCAATGGAAAAACTAGTAAATGTTAATAAAACTGAAGTGTGGTTTGGCAAACAGCACATGGAATGTCTGAATACCAGCTGATACATGAGACCTACATTGAGGACAGGAAGGTGAGTTCAGAGATATTTTCATATACCATATGCATGTTTGTATTTCATAAAAATTGAATATATTAAAAGTGGGAAGTGCATTTAAGTATCTATTGAAACAAAAGCCTGAATACATTCTCAAGAAAGTTACACAAATGTTGATATTTGATTATGAAGGGTCTACAAATGAAGTTGCATATTTTTTGTAAGTCTTCCAATGATCTATGCCATGTTTCTGCAAAATAGAATATGCTTGTGGAATAACACAATAGTTAGACTGGCATTAAATTTTGCCATTTCACCAATGGCAATTGCTTCAAACTTCTTTGTTTTGAACAAATGATAATTGACTTGTTGAAACGATTATAAATTTTTTTAAGTTTGTTTATAGTAAAAGTCCAAAATTTACAATATTTCATGTCTATAGTCCAGTGCACCAGAATTGCTATTATTCTTTTCAAATTATCAAATAAAATGTAGTGAAATCAAAATATGGGAAAGAAGAATTAAATGAAAACACACACACACACACACACACACACACACACACACACAAACCTTTAGCTCTCTACATCAGGACACTGGTAACACTGGCAGGGAAACAATCGACTTTGCCCTAAGTAGATAGGGGAGGGATTTGAAATGGGGAAAAGTTTGAATGGTAAAATTATTAACAAATTTAATTAATATGGTGTGCTTCTAAAACCAGGCAAGTTCTCATGTACTTGTGTTCAGAGAAAGTTGTGTGTGTGTGTGTATATTTTTACACAATTAGATTGCACATTTTGAAAAACTTGATTAAACAGCTTCTGAGCAGCAAAGGGAAAAAAAAGAGAATGAATTCTCCATATTTCGGACACAGAAACTGAGCCCTAGACTCACCTCATTCTTATTAAACTCTATTAAATTCTAGTCATTAGGAAATACAGGCTAGTCAAGGTTAATCTGTGAGTGGATTTAAAAGCTTGCTGAGCAGTTGGAGATGTAGTGTTGGGGAGCTGAATGCTGGGTAATTGCTGCCCACAGAAAGACCCCATAGAAAGTGTGCATTAGGTGATGAGATCTGCTGATGATTGGAAAGGAGCAGAGAGCCAGTCTCT
>JAVSCE010018601.1:0-28318 GCA_032199065.1 Smutsia gigantea | reverse complement strand
GTAATTTTCTTTTTTGTGAGGTCTTTGCCCGGTTTTGGTATTAGAGTGATGCTGGCTTCATAGAATGAGTTTGGAAGTATTCCCTCCTCTTCTATTTTTTGGAAAACTTAAGGAGAATCGGTGTTATTTCTTCTCTATATGTCTGGTAGAATTCAGAGGTGAATCCATCAGGCCCAGGGGTTTTGTTCTTGGGTAGTTTTTTGATTACCAATTCGATTTCGTCACTGGTGATTGGTCTGTTTAGTTTTTGTTTCTTGCTTGGTCAGTCTTGGAAGGTTGTATTTTTCTAAGAAGTTGTCCATTTCTTCTATGCTTTCCAGCTTGTTAGCATATAGATTCTCATAATATTCTCTTATGATTCTTTGTATTTCTGTGGGGTCCGTCGTGATTTTTCCTTTCTCATTTCTGATTGTGTTTATGTGTGTAGATTCTCTTTTTCTTAATGAGTCTGGCTAGGGGTTTATCTATTTTGTTTATTTTTCCAAAGAACCAGCTCTTGGTTTCATTGATTTTTTTCTATTGTTTTATTCTTCTCAATTTTATTTATTTCTTCTCTAATCTTTATTATGTCCCTCCTTCTGGTGACTTTGGGCCTCATTTGTTCTTCTTTTCCAATTTCAGTAATTGTGTCTTTAGACTATTCATTTGGGAATGTTCTTCCTTCTTTAAATAGGCCTGGATTGCAATATACTTTCCTCTTAGAACTGCCTTTGCTGCGTCCCACAGAAGTTGTGGCTTTGTGTTGTTGTTGTCATTAGTCTCCATATATTCTTTGATTTCTGTTTTGATTTGGTCGTTAACCCATTGATTAATTAGGAGAGTGTTGTTAAGTCTGCATGTATTTGTGAGCCTTTTTGATTTCTTTCTAAAATTTATTTCTAGTTTTATACCTTGGTGATCTGAGAAGTTGGTTGGTAGGATTTCAATATTTTTGAAATTACTGAGGTTCTTTATGTGGCCTAGTATGTGGTCTATTCTGGAAAATGTTCCATGTGCAGTTGAGACGAATGTGTATCCTGTTGCTTTTGGGTGTAGAGTTCTGTAGATGTCTGTTAGGTCCATCTGTTCTAGTGTGTTGTTCAGTGCCTCTGTGTCTTTACTTATTTTCTGTCTGGTTGATCTGTCCTCTGGAGTGAGTGGTGTGTTGAAGTCTCCTAAGATGAATGCATTGCTGTCTATTTCCTCCTTTAATTCTGTTAGTATTTGTCTCACATATGCTGGCACTCCTGTGTTGGGTGCATATATATTTATAATGGTTATATCTTCTTGTTGGACTGACCCCTTTATCATTATGTAATGTCCTTCTTTAACTTTTGCTACTTTCTTCGTTTTGAAGTCTATTTTGTCTGATACAAATACTGCAACACCTGCTTTTTTCTCTTTGTTGTTTGCATGAAATATCTTTTTCCATCCCTTCACTTTTAGTCTGTGTATATCTTTGGATTTGAGGTGAGTTTCTTGTAGGCAGCATATAGATGGGTCTTACTTTTTTATCCATTCTGTTACTCTGTGTCTTTTGATTGGTGCATTCAGTCCATTTACATTTAGGGTGATTATTGATAGATATGTACTTATTGCCATTGCTGGCTTTAGATTTGTGGTTACCAAGGGTTCAAGGGTTGCTTCTTTACTATCTAACAATCTAACTTAACTTTCTTGTTAAGTTATTCTAAACACAGTCTGATGTTTCTTTATTTCTCTCCCTTCTTATTCCTCCTCCTCCATTCTTTCTATAATAGGTGTTTTATTCTTTGCCTTTAGTTAGTATTTGGATGGTCTGCTTTCTTTGCTATGATTTTTTTTTCTCTGGTGACATCTTTTTAGCCTTAGGTGTGCTTCCATCTAGAGCAGTCCATTTAAGATATCCTGTAGTGGTGGTTTATGAGAGGCAAACTCTCTTAACTTTCGTTTATCTGGAAATTGTTTAATCCCTCCATCATATTTAAATGATAATCGTGCTGGATACAATATTCTTGGTTCGAGGCCCTTCTGTTTCATAACGTTAAATATATCATGCCATTCTCTTCTGGCCTGTAAGGTTTCTGTTGAGAAGTCTGATGATAGTCTGATGGGTTTTCCTTTGTAGGTGATCTTTTTTCTCTCTCTAGCTGCCTTTAATACCCTGTCTTTATCTTTGATCTTTGCCGTCTTAATTATTATGTGTCTTGGTGTTGTCTTCCTTGGGTCCCTTGTGTTGGGAGATCTATGAGCTTCGGTGGACTGCGAGACTACTTCCTTCCCCAGTGAGGGAAAGTTTTCAGCAATTATTTCTTCAAAGACACTTTCTATCCCTTTTTCTCTCTCTTCTTCCTCTGGTACTCCTATAATGCGAATATTGTTCCGTTTGGATTGGTCACACAGTTCTCTTAATATTCTTTCATTCCTAGAAATCCTTTTATCTCTCTCTGCCTCAGTTGCTCTGTACTCCTGTTCTCTGATTTCTATTCCATTAGCAGTCTCTTGCATCTCATCCATTCTGCTGTTAAGCCCGTCGATCGCTTGTCTGATTTCTGCATTGTCTTTCCTCAGTTCCCTCACTTCCTCCCTCAGCTCTTGCACATTTCTCTGTAGGTCCATCAGCATGGTTATGACTTTTATTCTGAAATCTTTTTCAGGGAGGCTGTGCATTTCCATCCCTTCAGACTCCCTCTCTGGGGTTGTCTGGTTGATTTTGGTCTGAACCATATTCCTCTGTCTTTTCATGGCTATATAATTGGTCACTGATAGTTGCCACGTATGTCAGCTGGGCTCTTTAAGACTTTAAAAAGAGAAGGAAAAAAAAAAAGAAAGAAAGATAGAAAGAAAAAAGAAAAAAAGAAAGAAAAGAAAAAACAAAAACAAAACAAGCAAAACAAAACAAAAAAAACAAAAACCAAAAAAAAAAAACCGCCCACAGGACGTAGATTCTGTGGCAATGCTGTAGCTGGCGCTATTGCCCCACTATTCCACAGCTGTGGCTGCGCTGCTCTGCAGGGCCCTTTATCGCTCTGGCAGGGGTGGGAACGAATAGGAGGCTGTTGATCTCAGGGAGAAGTGTAAGTATGGCTACGCTTCCTCAGTCGCCAGCTAAGGCGTCTGAAACTCCCCAGGACTCCCAGCCTGCTGGGCTGAGTGTGCTGGGGCGATCCGGCTCCTCCGCTGGGCTCCTGTCTCTTTAAGACCACTGAAGAAAGCGCGCGCTTTTTTTTTTTTTCCTTCCCGGGAGCCGGCTGCAAGCACCCTGGCGCGTTCCCCGCTCAGATCCTGCCCCTCTGTCTCTCCAATCTCAGCTGCACTGCGCAATGTGGGTCAGCGCTCCTCGCGCAGATCACCGGGGGCTGGCTACTTCGCGGGGTGTACTTCCACTCCCTCCCGGCTCTGAATCCTCTCCTCCCGCCGGTGCGCTGGGGTGGGGGAGGCTCGGGTCCCGCCGGGTCGCGGCTCCGTATCTTACCCGCCTCTTGGGGTGCCGAGTCCTCTTGGGTGTAGCTGCACGCTGTGCGCTTTCCTGTGTATTCTCGTCTCTCTTTTAGGAATAGATGTATTTGCTGTGTTTTCGTAGATAAATATAGTGTTGGGAGGAGATTTCTGCCACCCTGCTCACACCGCCATCTTCCCGGAAGTTTACAATCTCTTTTTTAACACCACTGAGTTAATTTGTTTTTTATCTTCTTTGGTCAAGCATGATGGCTGTCAAACAAAATTTTGTCCAATTACCCTGTAACTACTATTCATAAACCAAACAACTATTTGTTGGTCAACTGATCAGCTGCTCATAAGGCACCATCCAAGTTGTGATAGGGGCTTGTGGCTCCTTGATGGTTTCAAAGATGGCCATAGGAGAAAAGAGATTCCCTAATCACAAGTATCTCCTTGCAAACCCAGTGGCATGTGTATAAACTATATCCATTTTATTATGGAGCTCTTCTGGTACTGCTTTCCCCTTTGAACTCTTCTGGTTTGCCAAAAGAGAGGCAGATATTGCAGATGGCTGTGTAGCAAGTTCCCTTGGGGGAGGGCTTGCACATAGCTGGCAAGTTGGACTAATGCCAATAGCCCTAGAGGCTATAATGGGTCCAGGCAGGAATGGACAATGACTCTGGCCTGGGCTTTGCATATCTGATGGTAGATGCAAATGCTAAGAATACTATAGAAGGGCCAGAACAGAAGATACTGCACCAGTTCGGACCACTGAGTCACATTTCTCCAGACAAAGGAACACATTTTACAATCTCTGATCTCCAACCATGGGCAGAGAGAGATTCTCTTTAGAGTAACAGTTTGAAAGAGAATTTAAAATGGGCAGCTGAAATTCTGGTTGTCAAAGATGGGAGGAGAAACAGGCAAGAAGCGCTGGTTTACATACCTTCATGAGCCAGGGGAGGTTTCCTACTCTACAAATTCCTCTGCTTTTCTGGCATACTGGGGAAGAGGAGGTGGGAGAGGATGCCAGTAGGACAATGACTATGGTTTTTCTTTTCTATCGCAGCTTCTCAACTTTCCTTTTTCCTACTGATGCAGTGGTCCTAGGGTGAGATCTACAACTGCAAGTGTTAGAAACAGGGATGAGTTCTAAGGCAAGAAACTGTAATTATATCTTTAAACTTTTAGGTCAGAATTCTTAAGGACTTGATGGGGTGGACTGTGCCTTCACCCCATCTGGCAAAATTGTTGTTGACAGGTAATGCCTCTGTACTGACTACTGGTAAAAACAGCCCATTAATTCCTACCCTATAGGAACAGAGTGGACTGAGGGGGAGGCACCTGCTAAACTAGATTTGCTTCTGGCAATCTAGATCAGCCCCATAGCCCATCCTACCATCCCATCTAAAGGTAGGACATGTTGGGTGTAAATGGAGAGAAGGAAGAACAATGGCTAAGGGAAAAGGAATGAATAAATGGGTTGCATGGTGTGGGAGTTCCAGTCTATTACATTAACACTTGGAAAGAGGCTCAGAGCAAGAGATTATATTGTCTTTTAGCTCAATTATAGCAGATGCCCAAAAGGGTGATGCCATATATTGCTGAGACTATTCTTCTAGACTATTCTTTTTTGAACCTGACAAGATCAAGTGGAAGTCTGCACACCTGAGTGGCCTGGCCTGGAGAGACATTTTGGTCATATAATATGACGACGGACTGGCCTACTTGCTAATTACTGAGGGAAACTTTTTTGTACCAGTATCTTTTCACCCTTACTTTTTGGGTTACATTACCACACTTATGGCATTGTTGGGGAGGTTATAATACTGATATTGGTGGTCGAAGGTATTGTGACATGGAGTCAAAAGCCTCCTATGCCTACTTTACACTGCCTACCCCAAATATTAGGCATATAAAAAGAACACTAGCCAAAGGCCAGGAGTGGCTTATATAATAAGGAATCTGGTTGGCCTTTGTCCCTGGTTCCTGCAAGGTAGCCTCTAAGCCCTTGGAATTTCCTGAGTTAAAGGAAAGTATCTTTGTTATTCATCTTCAGTTCCAATTGGTAAACTGCCTAGCTTGTGGTGGGTCCCTAGATAGTTGATACTAATGATATGACTCAGGACGGGAGGCTGGCTATGCTTGAAAAACCAGCTACATCATTAGAGGGCTGGGGCTTTGAGTCACAGTCATATTAGCCAGACCTCCAGAGGGAGAGGGTGGGGCTGGCAATGGAGTTCAACTGTTGATTCCAATAATGGTGATAGTATGATGAAATTCCAATACATCTTAGGACACCAAAGCTTGGGTATGTCTTCCTAGTTGGCAATGCTCTGTGTATCATCCCATATGACATGCAAAGAGGGCAATGAATCCTGACTTCATGGAAGAGAAAAGTTTTGAGTTTGGAACCCTCCAGACCTTACCCTGTGCATTACTCCCTTTGTTCTGATCTGTATCTTTTTGCTATGATAATACTTTAATCATAAATATAGTGGTTTCCTGAATTCTAGTGACTTATTGAACCTGAGAGGGTAGTGGGAATCCCCAGATTTGTAGACAGTTGGTCAGATGTGAGGGTGGCCTGGGGGATCTCTGCACTTGCAGCTGGTGTCTGAAATGAGGGCAGTCTTGTGGGGGCTGTGCCCTTATCTGTGAAGCCCAGCCCAACTCCAGGTAGGTGATATCAGAAGTTGCTGCGACCCCCTTCCCCCAGTTAATTCTAAGCATATAGATAAAGTACTATCTAAAGTGATTCCTCTCAATGTGGATGCTTTATGTCTAAAGTCACAATCATGCTGGAAATGGGAGTAAATCAAGAGGAACAACAGAAATCCCACCATACAGTATCTGGAGTTCTGTGAATTTGTTTATGCTGAAGGTAAAGTGGAGTCATCGGTGCATAGGTGCTATTTAAAGCCATTAGACTGGGTTAATACCCTCAGGAGATAAAGAAGAGGTTCTCTCTCAGGCATGTAAAGTAGAAGGGTTGGACTGTGCTTCCTCCTAGGGGAGAGGAAGGTCTGGGCTCATCTAATTTCACATGGGCAATGAATTCAAAAGTGAAGTGCTCTGAAGCAGAGGCAGCTAAGAAGATGATTCTGATCTCTTTGCCTCATCTACCAAAAGTGTCAATGTGCCCCAGTATTTGGAATTGCAGGGACTAAGAGCAGGCTGCCCCCAAATGCACCATTTTGATTATTTTGAATGAAAAGTCAACTTAAAAAAAAAAACCTAGCCAATGCAAGAACACTCGGATCCCCTTTTTGTCTCCAGAAAGCGTGAAATAAATCTCTCATGTGAAGGATATCTTCCCTATACTGGGAGTAAAGAGATATTCTTTTCACCAGAGAGGGAATTCAGAGCTGTGAAGATTATATAAACAAACCTTATTACTTTTACTAATTTACTACTGCAGCCCAAATTCTGTTTAGAATTCCTAACTAGTTGAAGCCCCTGAACATAAGTTTTCTTTGTCTTGTCAGTTCCTCACAGACTTATAGCCTGCCTAAGCCATTCCTTTAGGTCTCAATTTCATTACTGGGCCTCTATGAGTATATAATTAAACTTTTTATTTTTGTCTCCTGTTAATCTGTCTCATGCATTCTTAGGCCAGCTAGAAGAACCTTAAAGGGAAGAGGACAATATTTCCTCCCCAACAGAATCTGTTTATGTTTGGACCATATCAGAACTTTCTTTGAATAGCTATGAACTCAAGAGTAAGAGATGCATTTAAACACTTGGGTGCTCTTTGGAGGTAAGTATGTGGCTAAAAATAAAGCAGGAAGAATGGCCTGGCCACCCCCCTTAAAGGGTCTTCTCTAATAGCTGAGGGAAGTATCTGTGTTTTGTTTGTTGCAAGTTGTGCTTTCAAAGCAGAGTGGTAAGATAATGCAATAAGGGATAGGTGGGGGCTTCATTCTATCTTCATTCTGTCCAAGTTTACTCTTGCTTCCAAGGTCAAGATTTAGATCAGGCATGAAAATTTCTCAATGGACACTTTCTTTCTATGGCTGCAATGGAAGGAATTGTGATCTCCCCAAATCCATATGTTGAAGCCTAACCCCCAGCGTGGTAGTATTTCAGGATGCAGCCTTTGAGAGACAATTAGGTTTAGCTGAGTCCTGAGGATGAGGCCCTCCTGGTGATCTTAGTGCCCCTAGTGGAGGAGACACACAGTGCTCCCTCTCCACCCTGTGAGGACGTGGCAAGAAGGCTGCTCTCTGCGAGCCAGCAAGAGGACTTGCCGGCACCTGAAGTGCACCTTGATTTTGAACTACCCAGCCTTCAGAGCTAGGAGAATAAATTTCTGTTGTTTAAGCCACCTAGTTATGATACTGTGTTATAGTAGTCTGAACAAACCAGGGCAGTGGTTTCTAGTAAGTTTGCTCAGAATCTGGTACATTTTTTATTAAATATTGTATATTGTTAGTATTTTCCTGTTTGTATGCTTCTTTCAGTCTTTAAAGATATATTGATGGACAATTGTGGCAATGTCAGGTACTGTTATCTTCCAATTATTTAAACTAAGTAGTTTAGCCTCAATATTTTCGATTCACCTTCTTTACCATCTCAAACAACCCAGTTCTTTGAGAAATTAAGAGCAGCTGTCCTTGTCTTACACATATTTACAGAACTAAAAATGTAGCTCTAAAGGCAATTCACAATTTACCTATTCTTTACCAACCCCAAACCTCCCCTATTTATCACAAAAGGCTTGTAAATTATTAATTTTTGGAAAACCAAAGTCCTTCTTGGAGAAAACTGCATTCTTTTTTGTCCCTTGAAACTATAAATCTTATCATGTCTTTGAAATGTAAACATAGTCCACAATCACCTAAGACTAGGGAAAAAGGGAAAGAGACCTTTCAAAAATACAAACTGTTAAAAATGCTCTCTTGGCTAGACCACTGCCTCCTTAAGACAAATGCAAATTGTAAGTGCCTTCTCCACAAATATTAGTAATTATAAGGTCTCTGTTTTTTCACATATGTCTTTCTCTCTCTCTCTATATGTTGTATTTTTCTACTTCTGGATGGTATTGCTAAAATTAATTTGTAAAAGAGCTCTATTTAGTTGGTTTGAAAGCAAGCACTTGTAAGCACTGGGCATTCTAAAACTCTCAGAAGTATAAAAATGAACCCAGATGTCTTTCACGTTCACTTGATCTGGGATTAATCTTTAATAAATAAAAGCTTGTTGAAGTTTGTTGGTTTAATTAAAATAGACATGTCTTTAAAAGTATCAGCATTAAATATAAAATTTTATTCATTTGTCAACAATAACTTGGTATGATAAAACGTTTACTAAAAATAGCCTCCAAAATCTTTTTGGTAACCCAAAACCTCAAAGTTTTGCTAAGTTATGTGAAATTCATTGAATATCTAGATCATTTCCAAATAATATAAAATAATGAAACATCAAGTATTGAACATAGGTTAATCCACTTTTGGCTTCCTTGTTACAGGGAAAATAAAGGTGGATTTGTTAATAAAAATTTGTGCTTTATTGAAAAATTGCACTAGAAAGAAACATGTTTCTAAAAATCATAAAATATATTCATAAATTTGCCAACTACAGAATGCTGGTGTAACAGACAGTTCACAATTGCCTACTTCTTAGTTTTCAGTAGAATTGAAAGTTTCTAAGGGTTAAAAATTCTAATTAATATATGTGGTTAAAGCTACTAAACATAATGAGGGAAACAACTCTCTTTAAAGAAAGTAAGAGGTTTTTTTTAAATAAAAGAAGGTATGAGGAATGGAAATGCATTTTGTTGAAGGAAAAGAAAGTACTTTGTTTTAAAGTGAGGCTGGTTATTTAAAGAGGGAAGACATAGGACAAAATCTGAATACAGAAAAGAAAGTTGTAAAAGTTTTACAAAAAAGGAATCTCGGGAAAGAAATTTTAAAGCTGGCTAAGATTAAAATGAATTTATTTAAATGAGTTTTAATATCAAAAGTATACTGGTGAAAAGAAAGAAAAAAAAGTATACTGGTATAAAATTAAAATTTGGTTTTTCTCCTTGTCAATAGGACAAAATTTTCTTGTACTATTGGCCTGCTCTTGATGGGAGATTATAAAGGGATTGTTTACCTTTTAAAGTTATCTGCCCTAAAAAAGTGAGGATTTTATATTTTATCAAAATAATTCCCTGAACTTCACGTTATCATCAGGGCTTTGATTACTCAAGTAAACTGTCTTCTTAATATTAAGAGAGCTACAATTTGTTCACAAGTATGTAACCTTCTGTATTTGTCTTTGAAATCTTTCACTGCCACTGATTAAATGGATAGGTATTGTTTCATAATGATCTGTGATTCTGTTTAATCAAATCACCAAACATTTTGATATTTTTGAACAAGTTTCCCAAAATAAAATTCGAAATAAGTCCTTACCTTAGTTAACTCTGAGAATATTTCAGAGGATTATTTTTTCTCCCCTAAAAGACAGATGTGAAACTAATTAGGCTTTTTTATCTGGCATGTGAAATTAAATGGAAAGCATTGTCAAATAGTGATGCTAAACCTACTTTGATTATATCTGTATAAATATATGTTATTAAAATAAGTGTTCTAGAAATTATATAAAACTCCTAGAAATCTGATATGTCCTGATAAAATCTTAGTGTTGTCACAAAAATAACCAAATTTCCTTGTCAAATGCATTGTAATGAAATCTAATCAGATCTTTAATCATTGCCATTTTTAAGTCTTCTATCATTTATGGAGTTACACTTTTACTCAGATGCATTACAGAAGTGTTCCTGTAAAAATGCTTCATCTTCAAGAAGATTCATGAAAAAGACTCAAATACAGGTTTCTGATAACCTTAAGAGCATAAAACTGAACTGGGTAAGAATTTCCCAAACTAGTGGAAAAACTGGATTCAAACAGAGTAAGAATTAATAACATGGGACTAAATGAACTGAGGAGGAGGATTACAATTTTTATTACTTCGTTGTTTGAAACATTGCTTATTTTTAAAAAATATTTTGTTTTTCCAGATTTAAGAAAACTTTTTCTCTTAAATTGACAACAATTTGCTGAATTATACCTTTGTAAGCAAAATGGAAACATTTATCCTTTTCTCCCTACCTGATCCCTCCATAATTCAGAAACTCTCAAATGGCGACTGTCCCTGAATCTCCCGGGGAAGGTTAAACAGGTCCTCATCACTACTCAGATGGCAGCCAAACTTCAGGGACTTAAACTTTGGATATGCATTTCACAGAAAAAAAAAAAAGCTCCACCTGACATCTGCTCCTTTATAAGCTTTGGAGTCTTCCAAATCAAACTGACTGGAAAGAGAAGTAGCTGACATGGTGGTAAACTGCTTCCTCCCAAGATGTCACATCATGACTTCATTCTTTAATTAAACAGGAAACCTTTTCCTCTTCCCTTTCTTTCCTTTACTCTGACTCTAGCCTGAAAAGATAAGTGCTTTGTCTGTATCTTCCAAGGCATTGCTAAATTGGGGTGGGAGATGGGTGAGTAATCTTAGCTTTTCAGACTGCTGGATTTGTCATCAAAACTCCTATCTGTCCATCAACAGTGCCACCTTAGTGAAAGTAGTTTGTACCCCACTAGAGTTTATCTTTGTGGTGGTTACCATTTTCCTTTGGTCTGTGAATGCCTAGGTAGCTGGCACATAGCCAGACAATTCCTCTTAGGTTATATAACTGTACCTGTGGTCAGGAATGCATGTAAATGAAAACATGATCAGAAACCTCTCCTTAACTCTTGGAGATATTGTAAAATCTGTTACTAGGACTGTAGTTCCCTAACAAAGATCCTTAGACTGTCTGGCCAAAGTTGTTCTTGGTAATAGCTCTTAATTATATTTTGGCTGAGCAAGGAAGTGTCTGTGCTGTGGCCAATACCATGTGTGCCTGGATTAGTTAATACTTCTGGGGAAGTTGAAACTCAGTTATTAAAGTTCACAGAACAAGGTGGTTGGCTTGAGAAGATGACTCCATCCATGAGGTCTTTCTTTGACTTATTTGATTTTTATTGGTCTGAATCTTGGGGACCATGGCTCCAAAGTGCATTCCAAATATTGGGAATTTATTCTGCTTACAGTAATCATAAAAATCTTCCTGGCATGTTGTATTCCCTCAAAAGCTTTAAATGTGTGATTGTAACAGCTCATCACAAAGCAAATGATCTCCCCGAGACTGAAATGTCAGAAAATGAACAAAGTGGGAGACTGACTTAAAAATTGTGAATCTGAAGTCATAACCTATGAATATCACAGATATTAAACGAAACATGGTATTTGCTTAGTATCATAGTAGATACCAAACAAAGGATGGTCAAAAGCTGCTGGAACTACAGAGCGGTAGTTGAGAGTGGCTGAGCGTTAATGCCTTAAATTTGATCACATTTCAGTTAGGCTGAGAGTCTGATTAAAAGGAGGAATTGTTAAAAAAGAAAGTGATAGGCCCATAATAGAACCACTTAAAGTTAGGGCCCCCACATCAGCAAACCAAGATTAATATCTAACTGCAATTTCAGCCACCTCAGGAATGTAACTTTTAACCAGGCAGATTGGAGTTTCCTGAAGACCTCTCCCCCTTAGGAGGGCAATCTTGCCTAAACAATGTGTTCCTTGCTAACAAACTACTTTCTAAAAGTCCTCTCTTTGCCCATTAAAAAAAAATACCCTTTCTTTGGTGTAGCCTTTGGAGCTCCTCTCTGCTTGCTAGATGGGATGCTGCCCAATTCAGGAAATGTCGATAAAGCTAATTAGATTTTCAAATTTACTTGGTTGAATTTTGTTTTTTAACACTGATCAATGGTTTCCAAACCTGAGTACCTCAGAATCACAGTGAGAGCTTGTTAAAATAGATGACTTATACCCATCCCTAGAGTTTCTGATTCAGTGAGTCTTAGGTGTATCTTCAGAATTGGCATTTCCCTGGTGGTGTGGATGGTGATGGTGAGGGACCACATTTTGAAAACCCTTGTTAGGTCATCTATGCATAATTTTAGTCTTCCTAGTCATGTTACAAAATAATTTTAAAAATTGGAATATAGTTGATATACAATATTATATTGGTTTCAGATGTATACTGTTGTGATTTGATAATTATATGCATTCCTACATGCTCACCATAGTAAGTGTAGTCACCCCTTGTTACCATAGCAAGATAGTATAATATTATTGGTTATATTCTGTATGCTGTACTTCCACCCCTGTGACTAATTTGTTTTATAATTTGAAATTTGTACCTCTTTATCCCCTTCACCTATTTCACCCCTCATCCTTCCACTCTTCTTTTGTATGGTAACCAACAGACTGTGGTCAGTATTTTTGGGTCTAGTTCTTTTTTGTTTGTTTTGTTTTTTAGATTTCACATATAAGTGAAATCATATGGTATTTGACTTCTTTTGCTTAGCCTGATACTCTCTAGGTCCATCCATGTCGTCACAAATATATATATATATATACACACATGTGTGTATGTATATATGTATATTACATCTTCTTTATCCATTCACCTATCGATGGACACTTGGGTTGCTTCCATAACTTGGCTATAATGCTGCAATGAACATAAATGTACATAGATCTTTTCAAATTAGTGATTTTATTTTCTTTGGGTAAATTCACAGAGGTTGAATTGCTGGGTCACATGGTATTTCTGATTTTAGTTTTTTCCATACTGCTTTCCATAGTGGCTGCACCAATTTACATCCCCACCAATACTGTACGAGGGTTCCCTTTTCTCCACATCCTCACCAAAACTTGTTATTCCTTGTCTTGTTCTTATTAGCCAGTCTGATTGGTGTGAGGTGGTATTTCACTGTGGTTGATTTGCATTTCCCTGATGGTTAGTGATGTGGAGCATCTTTTAAGTGTCCATTGGCCAGCTGTATGTCTTTTTGGAGAAATGTCTATTCAGGTCCTCTGCCCATTCTTCAATCAGGATTTTTTTTTCTGGTGTTGTAAAATAATTCTTTCTGGTGGCATACATAATAAGGAGTTTACTCTCTCAACAAGCATTTATCTTAAAAGCCTCAGATCTCATTGTACTTTTTTCCCTTCTGTCCTTTAAAAAGTACTTATTGAGATCTGTGTTAAGAAACTGGAGATAATGAACTGAATAAGACCTAATACAAAGATTTCTATCTCCTCATCTCCATATTAGCCTCAGTGTAATTCATTAAATTTCTGAAATGGGCATTCTCTTTCTAATGTTGAAAGTTTGTTTCAAGATAATCAGCTCAATCAAAAATTTAACTTGAAATTCTTCTAAGTTTTATTAATGTGCTCAAATGATCAAAACTAGTTAAATCCTTTAAAAGTTTTCATAAAACAAAGAAATATAAAATGCTGATCAGGCAAACAGAAATAAAGATCTTAATTTAGCCACTAGATGTCATATACTTAGAATAGTTAGATATTGAATGGTTTACTAGCTGTATTGGTAAACAGGTAGGTGCCGTATATGGATTTTCATTTTTAAATACTCAAAATACAGTTAAAGATACGCATCACTAATCAATTTGAAAAATACATAAAAATTAGATGACTGATGATTTAGTAGTTTCAGGATCATGTAATGCCTGTGAGTCATCAGGATGGCCACCAACACTTGTGCCACCACCACTCAACATATACCGAATATACTTACTAGGTGTCAATGCTGACACTGGTTTAGTGGTAATTAAGCATAGTCTCACTCCTCACAAAATCTGTAAAGGAGGTACTATCGTCATCTTTATTACGTCAAGGCTTAGAAATATTTAGCAGCAAGCGTTGGTCCTGGTATTAACTGTTGGAGTCACTGCAAAGGGCAGGAAGCTTTGGTGTCCAGGTGCACAAGCTTTGACTGGGCTGGTGGGGTGGGCGGTGCACTGTGGAACGAGTGGGCGGACCCCAGCTCCTTCACAGCAGGCACATGCGCTCTGCCCAGGTCCTCCCACTGACTTTAAGACCCAGCTGAGCTCTGCCCTTTTCTTTTTTTTTTAATTAATTAATTACTTAATTTTTATTTTATTTTTTATTTTGCTATTATTAATGTACAATTACATGAGCAATATTATGGTTACTAGACTCCCCCTATTATCAAGTCCCCACCACATACCCCATTACAGTCACTGTCCATCAGTCTAGTAAGATGCTGTAGAATCATTACTTGTCTTCTCTGTGTTATACTGCCTTCCCCGTATGCCACCCCTGCTACATTATGTGTGCTAATCGTAATACCCCTTTTTTCTCTTTATCCCTCCCTTCCCACCCATCCTCCCCAGTTCCTTTCCCTTTGGTAACTGTCGGTCCATTCTTGGGTTCTGGGAGTCTGCTGCTGTTTTGTTCCTTCATTTTTTCTTTGTTCTTATACTCCACAGATGAGTGAAATCATTTGATACTTGTCTTTCTCTGCCAGCTCATTTCACTGAGCATAATACCCTCTAGCTCCATCCATGTTGTTGCAAATGGTAGGATTTGTTTTCTTCTTATGGCTGAATAATATTCCATTGTGTATATGTACCACATCTTCTTTATCCATTCATCTACTGATGGACACTTAGGTTGCTTCCATTTCTTGGCTTTTGTAAATAGTCCTGCAATAAACATAGGGGTGCATATGTCTTTTTCAAACTGGGCTGCTGCATTCTTAGGGTAAATTCCTAGGAGAGGGATTCCTGGGTCAAATAGTATTTCTATTTTGAGTTTTTTGAGGAACCTCCATACTGCTTTCCACAATGGTTGAACTAATTTACATTCCCACCAGCAGTGTAGGAGGGTTCCCCTTTCTCCACATCCTCGCCAACATTTGTTGTTGTTTGTGTTTTGGATGTTGGCCATCCTCACTGGTGTGAGGTGATATCTCATTGTGGTTTTAATTTTCATTTCTCTGATGATTAGTGATGTGGAGCATCTTTTCATGTGCCTGTTGGCCATCTGAATTTCTTCTTTGGAGAATTGTCTGTTCAGCTCCTCTGCCCATTTTTTAATTGGCTTATTTGCTTTTTCTTTGTTGAGGCACATGAGCTCTTTATATAATTTGGATGTCAACCCCTTACTGGATATCTTATTTATGAATATATTCTCCCATACTGTAGGATGTCTTTTTGTTCTATTGATGGTGTCCTCTGCTGTACAGAAGCTTTTTAGTTTGATGTAGTCCCATTTGTTCATTTTTGCTTTTGTTTCCCTTGCCCAGGGAGATAGGTTCATGAGCTCTGCCCTTTTCTTGTGTCCTCCTGCCCACTGGTGTGCAGGATGTGGCACTGCTATTGGAGTGACTTCACAAGGAGCAGGACATGCAGAGTCCATCCGCAGACACCAGGAGCACAGCTCCCCCTTGCTAATCCAGTCTGGGTAAAACGGATGGACTATTTTATCTTGGGATATTTCCCTCAACCTTACATTTCATAATGTGAGGGATGTCCTCCAAGACTAACAAAGACCTTTCTTCTGATATCTGTATCACCTTTCAACACTCCCAAGTCCTCTTGCTGTTTAAAAATGTATCTCCATTTGGATAGGTCCAAATCTGAACTTACTAACTTCCAGCCCCTGCAAACATGCTCCCCACCTTGAAGGATGGCCCCATCCTGCACAGAGTGTCAAAGCCAGAAATCCGTCCTTCACTCTGGTTTTCTCATTATCCCTCACCCCAATCTAATTCATCAAGTCTTGTCAACTCTACATCCTAAAAGATCATCCATTCTTTTCCCAATCCACTGTGTTTGCCCATCTTTCCTTCTTGTTTGTTATTCTCTCATCTCTTATTCATGCTGTCATCAAAGTGGTCTTTTAACACTTAAAATTATTTTGTGCATTCTTAAATACCCTCTAATGACTTTCCATTGCAATTACCACAAGTTCCAAATTTCATAATGTGGCTTTTAAGATGCTCTATAACTGGCCCTTACCTACCTCTCCTGTCTGTCTCTGACCACTTGTACTCCGGGTGGGGTGGGAAAGCAGGAGGGAATAGCAGTTGCAAAGTTTTATAATGATTTGCATGTGCTTTATGATAAAATAGGCAATTAGGCTCCAAGAGGAGAAAAAGATTTTTGTAACCAATACCTTAATGTGTGTGTTCATAAATGGATTTAAATATTTCATGTCAATGATATTCCTAAATATACCCAGCAAATTTACGTTCAGCTTTTCTCAAAATATTCCTGTTAAGAATTTGGCATTTGGTTTGTAATAAGTTGAACATTCTGAATGATAAGGAGAGCAAGGGAACCCAGAATAATCTCTCCAAGAGCAAAGGTTGCCTCCATGAAAAATGAAATGTTATGAAAAATAATAAACAATAAAAAATACTGTCATCAACAACAAAAAGCTTATATTTATAACATTGTGGATGAAAGCCTTTATTGACCACCCAGTCCAGTGGCCTTAAAACTTTTTTAAAGAAAGTTGATCTCTGTTTTCGTTTTGCTTATTAAATGAAATAATGTGCCAAAACTAAATAGAAAGTAGTTAAGAGCAAAGCTATTATAATTGAAGTTGGGATGGGACCCTGAGTTCTACCCACGTGTTTCCTCTTCCCCTCATCTGTAGAGACTGACGGATCTTTGGAATTTAGTTTGGAAACTATTAATCTAGTGTAACCCATCATCCTACAGATAAAGTTAAGATCATGCCAAGTTTATCTTACTATGTAAGATGCCCTTCTAAAATAGCATAGGCAAGAAAAGATCAATTACACAGGAAAAGAACTAAGAAGTAATAGATTCTACAGGCATGTATTGCTGACATACACATGGACAAACACATGGTGATATAGACAATCCTGCAAAAACATACTTAAAGCATGCTACATTATATAGTACAATGTAACGAACGCATAGTGTACACATATCCAAATGTCACCTGGGTAGCTGGGGTCACCTGGACCCTTATAGAAAGTCACATGGGTCCCTCAAGATTATTACTAATTCCAGGGATTAAATTTTATGGTCATTTCTGTCTCAAAGCTCTTGCTTCAATGGGGTTAGCTAGATTTATGAACGGTTGCACTGTCTAGCTGATGCTTTCCCTCCTTCCTGCCATATCACATTAGATAAAGGATTCAGTCCTAAGACATAACGAATAACCCACTTCATTTGGAATGTCTTTATTTGATTTTAGTATTATAACTCTGGAAATAATAGATTGAATTTTATGCTGACAAATGCACCATTCTAATAGCGTAAGCTTTAAGCTTTGATTGTTTAATATACATTTCTTAATATATAAACACTTATCAGAAGAATAAGAAGTGGCTTTGACAGGGCTGATAAAAAGACTAGTGCACTGACATAATTTTGAAATTACAAGTGACCATTCCCAGTTCTGTAAAACTCCTCCCAATGACTTACTAAGACAAAGTTGGCTCAGTCTAGGGAGAGAGAGAAATGATTAAATTGTTGTGGGGTAGAAGAGAACAAACCTAAAAGCAGAGACATAACAGAGGGGACTATAAAATAGCTTCACCACAAGCCAGTGGAATGCTGGAGACAGGCATAGAGAAAGCATGGGCAGATTTGGGTGTGTCCTTGAACAGGGGTTGGAAGGAGAGAAGAGGGGGAGATGCCACTGCTGTGAGCTGCTGGGTGAGATGTGAGAATGTGGTGGGAGAGGGCAGAGACAGGAGGGTGAAGTCATAAGGAAAGGTTAAGTCAAAAGGGGAAGTCATGAGGAAATGGAAAGATTTTTATCTTTGACTTTCGTGTTCTGTTTTGGGGAGGGCTAGGTGCCTTTTATTTTCAGACTTGCCAGAATTAGAGGTGTGTATTAGTTTTCTATTGCTGCTGTAACAAATCACCACAAACTTAGTGGCTGAAAACAACAAAAATGTATGATTTTACAGTTCTGTAGGTCGAAGTCTGACATGGGTCTCACTAGGCTAAAATCAAGGTGCCGGCAGGACTGTGTTGCTTGGGGAGACTCTAGGAGAGAATCCATTTCTTTGCCTCTCCCACCTTCTAAAGGCTGCCTACCTTCAATGGCTCATGGCTATTCCTCCATCTTCCACACCAGCACCTAACTGGCCCCTCTGACCATTCTTCCATAGTCACATCTCCTTCTGGAAAGCTCCGCTGCTTATAAGAACTCATGTGATTAAATTGGGCCCACTCATCATAATCGCTCAAAGTCCTTAATTTAACCACACTTGCAAAATCCCTTTTATCATGTGAGGTCACATTCTCACAAGTCATTACTCTGCCTACCTACTGCAGGATAATTCCTCCTCTGGCCTATTCTAATTCTTTTAATCAAAATTAAATCAGGATGCTAATACTTGCCAGAAACTTCTGTTCTTTCTCATATAGTATAAAATTCATTGTCAAGCAATGCCTGACAATGATCTATGATTCTTCTGCCCTAAAGATGGGAGTCTAAATATCTGAATGGTCCATGGTCCCAGGATGCTAAGTATCTTGGCCTTCACAGGGTGGATGACAAAGCAAGAGTACTTGTGGCTAGTAAGCCACCATTTGTCAGCATAATCAGATTGTTCCAAAATGACCACTCTCACTTTTCAGAGAAGACATAATGGCCAGTGATGCTATCCAATCACAACACTTATCTTAGACTGTGAGGGCTACATTTTTTTCTTTTCTTAAATTTAAAACCAAGCAGGCATGATTAGTAGAGCAAAAAGGACTAAGGACTTCTCATTGTGAACCTATAAGCACTACATCTTGTAAGGCCTAAAATGTTAATTGCTGTTTTGATATCTTTGAACCTCACAGGACCCCAAAGGCCTAGCCTGAATTCCCCTGTTCTTGCCAGATATGCCCCCCATCTAGTGGGGAATTCTCTCCATTTGGCTAGCTCCTGAATCAGCCAGACCTGCTGCACCCTACCTGGTCCTTAACCTGATGGGCCTTACCTTCCTGCCAGCCCATAAATTATCCAAACAAGCTAGTCACATCCTCCTGTGGGAATCAAGGGGCACCCCATTCTCTTGTCACTGAAAGCCTGCCACCCACATGCCCTGCTGGTTTGCTCTGCTCCTGAGTGCAATTCCCATGTGGCCCTGCATGGTTGAGATGTGACTGCTAGTTGACCCATGAGCTGAATCCCAGCAGTTGGAGGCTTACCCCTCCCCATCCTTGGAATGTGAGTCCTGCCTGCCTTCCCTGCTCCCAGAAGCTGCCTCAAGGACACAGCCTGAGACAGTGATGTGGTGTTGAGACCGTCTGGACAGTATATGTGGCTGAGCCCTGTTAAGGCCTCTATTTAAACCTTTAAGATTTGGTGGGTGGGTGTGGATATATACTCATCTTTCATCCACTAAAGACAAGCCTCCTATGTAAATTCCTTTGTTAATTAAACCTGCCACCTACCTGGAGTGGCCTGCCTTATTCTTCAGTCTCTCTGCCCTCTGTGTGTGGGGGCACATTTCAGATCATACCTGGGAAGTTGGGAGCTTGCACACCCACAGTGGTGTGTGGTGAGATCAGATCCTCAGCATCAGTGAAAAGTACTGTAGGAAAAGTGGATTGGGAACTGTTTGTGTATGGAATGGCAGAGGGAAATGCAATTGTGGATGGGAGAAGAAGATGAAAAAATATTAAAATAAGATGCAGTAAATGAAGGGACCTTATCCTATCTGATGATAATGGAGCACCGCAAGAGTGAGTTAGTATTAACTCAAAAAAGAGTTAATCTTCTCTTCTTCAAAGAGATGGGAGGGAGGAAGAGGCAGAATACGGAGGCCAGATTATAGAAACCTGACTTTTGGGGAGGGGCTTCCTACTACAGAACAATTCTCTTGTAGACATTGTGGACTCCTCCTAGTGAGGACAAACAGGCATGAAGGCATCCTGGTCTAGCAGAAAGGAACGGAGTGGAAGATAGGAACATGCGCCTTTCAGATCTGTCCCAGACTGGCTGCATTATCACTGGTAGGTCACAGACATCTCTGTTAGATGGCGAATAACAGGACTGCTCTATATACCCTACGGGGTCTTCGTGAGGACAAAATTAAGGGAAGATGTGATGGAAAATGTTGAAAGCTTTTCATAAATATCAGATGATGTATCTGTTGCAAGACTGGCAGTATACAGAAACCAAATCTGAGGGAGTATCTCTTAAATGCCTCCCACCTGAGCTGCTTTCCTTCCTCTCCCCCTTCCTCCCTTCCTTTCTTCCTTCAAAACTAATGCTGTTAATTTTGGGTGTCAGCAGTCAGATCCTTGGGTTGGCAGATTTCTGGTTTGGGACACACCAGGGCAAACTTGGCTCCTGAGCAAATGGAGCATATTAGTTTTCAGGAGTGTTTCCTGAAAGGAGGGGGGAAGGGGATTTTGCATTTGTTGTGTGCCAAGAATTGGCACTGGAGACATTGTTTAATTATACAATAGTTCAGCCAAGTAGCTATGTCTTCGTCTTAGAGACAAATGACAGGCTCAGGGATGCTTAAAATGTGCTCAGTGATACATAGTATCACACACAAAAGGGACAGAATTGGAGTTAGCATCTGACTGATGCCAGGGCCCCTTATTTTGTTCTCTACCACACAGGGTCTTGGAGATCATGCAGTACCCCCTTCCTCCTCTAATGCCTCCATTGCATTTGCAGATGAGAAAACTGATGTTCTCAGGGAATCCCTGAGCTGATTCCTGAGAGATTCCCTGAGCTGTCCTAGGTCATACGGTAGTAAAGGGCAAAACCGGGTTTGAACCTGGGTATTCTGGATCCCAATACTTTCCACTGTTTTATGCTCTCATAGTTATAAAATTAGCTAATACATAAAAATTTCATAAAAATCAAGTACTACTTAGAGGATATTTCTTAACATCTTTCTTTCCAGCTCTTGTGCCCCGTTTCCTTACTACAGGCTGCATGCAGTATGCCTTCTTTTAGGAAATATCTCCTGCTGTGTAGAGAGAGTTTCAGAAGGCACCCATGGCTGGGCATTTCTAGGAACTCAATCTAAACTATGAAGGAAGCAAGGACCACCAGAAGCTGGATTTAAAGGCACTTGTAAGGAAGGCATTTCTTACCAAACAACCCATGGATGGAATTGATTCTGCGGGAAGGGGATCAGTCCTGACCAGAGTTGGTTCAAGCTAAGACTGAGAAGCTTGGTAGGAATACTCAGACATGACTCAAACATAAACAGGGACCATGTGATAGATGGTTGGTCAGATGATTGACTCTAAAAGACTTGTAATTAGTTTCTAATCTGAATTAAAATATTATAATAATTGTATTTTTATTAATGAATAATAAAATATTAATAAAATTTAATAAGGATAATTTTTTATCAAAGTATTATTGATATATAACCTTATATTGGTTTCAAATTTACAACACAGAGGTTCAACAGTTACCCATATTAATAAATCTTCACCCCCTCTAGTGTGGTTACTATCTATCAATGTAGAAAGATACTACAGAATCATTGACTATGTTCTCCATGCTGTACTACCATCCCTGTGACCAACTTATACTGTGATTGTGAATTATTGTGCCCCTTTATCCCCATCCCTCCACACCTGCTGCAGCCCCTCCCCCTTGGTGACCACTAGTCATAAGGATAAATTTAATATTTAAATAATTTAAATAATCTACCTTTAAATTATTTAAGTAAGAAAGTAGTTGCTGTTCAGCAGAAAAATAAACGAATGTACCAATAATGCTTACAAATTCCAACAAGCCATTTTGCATTTTATGTAAATCCTGTTTCCTTTAAAGGAGCAAGAAAGTACCAACTGGCCCCCATTGCTCTGTGCCTCTTGTCCCAAGGCTGAGTCTCTGCTATTTTGAAAAAGGCCTGAAGTTATCTATCTCATTCTCCATTTTCCCCCAATCCAGGCTCTTTTTTTCAGGATGGTTTGAGATCCTAATTACAATGTAAAAATCTGCTAGCCTCCCTAATTAAGGAAAGTAAACGAGATATAAGTTCCTGGGGAGTAGAAGTGTTGAGCTGAGGGGAATATGTAGCTAGTCTGAGAAAGAGGATGAATATGAGACAAATCAGGCATCTTTAGGGAGAACAGTAAATATTACAGGACAAGGTAAGCTGGGTGAAATGCTGCAGAAGGGTCAACATAGAAAGCTCCTCGGCCAGACTTTGATGGGGAGGCACATGGGATGGGGACAGCTGTTTACATCCAGGTAGGTGACTTACAGGGAAAGAGGAGGCCAGCGTTCTGCTTCTGCATCTGGAAGCTAGCTAGGGGGTTTGCAGACTTCCCATTGGCAGGTCTGTCATATGCATTTGATCTCAGCAGATTGATTCTGAAATTATTCAACAACGAAAACCATTTTGAGTCTGAGGGGCCTGTTGTGGAGGAGTGATGATTGGGCTGACAGATGGGTATGTTCCAATGATGCATGTCACAGGAAAAAGTTCTTTCTAAATCTGAAATGATGTGATTTTCCGGTTTTAAGTTAAAAAGCAAGTAAGAATATGGAAGCCCTGGAATAGCCCTGTTCTGGTCAAAGGAATAAGGAAAACCTCAGCCCTACCTTTCATTCATTCTGAATTCTTTCCAAGAATAAGGTTTCTGCAAAAGATGGATTTTGCCACTAAATTATGCATCTCAAAGTCACAAGGGCTGGAGCAAATTCTCACTCATCATATGCCTCCTATTAATTTATACTTTGCAATTCCTTTCAACAGAAGGAACTTCTTCAGTCTTTCTCTTCAGCCCATTCCAGAAAAACTTTCTTCACTTCTAACCAGCAGCCCTTGAAACCACTTTCTTTTTAGATTGCTGTTTTTAGTAAAGATGGAATACAAACTTGTTTTCTTGCTGAAGACATTTAAAAATTTTTAACCTCACAGCCTATTCCACAGAAATAAATTAAATGCACCTTTGTATTTTGGACATAATTGAAAGACAGGAACTCTGTGTATCAGACAGACCTGATTTTAAATCCCAGTTCCACTCTTTAGTGTCTATGTGTCTACCTCAGAGTGGCTGTGTCCACTCTTCCTTCTCTCCAGATCTTTGCCTGGATCTCTTATATCATACAAGTCTCTGCTCTCTGGCTTCTGACCTTGCTTAGTGTTCTTCATAGTTTTTATAATACTCAGTACATTGTTGGTTTGGTTGTTTTTTGTTTGATTTCTCTTTTGCCGTCTGGCCTTCCATTACAATAATATCTGCCATAGAGCATGAGCTCAGTCAATATTAATTAAACAGGTGAATCAGCGAGGGAATTAGTGACTTTGGGCAATTTATTAACTTTCTCTGAGCCTCGGTCTCCTTTTTTCTGTTAGACAAGGGTAATTGAATCTCCCTCAAAGGACTGCAGTGAAGATTAAATGACGCACCACAACATGCCTAGCACAGTGCCCATCACATCAAATGCATGCAGGACTTGCTTTTTTTTGGTCCCCAGTGATAAATGATTTCTTCATAGTGTTTTTTTACCCATTGGGGGCTTCAGGACCTGCACCATGGAGATTGAATTAAGTTGGTCTCTGATGGTAACAAAGGACCAAAAATCCCCCAAACAAAAATCTCAACTGTTTTCAATGAGTTATCTGGCAACAGGAAGCAAAAAAACTCAATGAAAATTGCCAAGAATATTTGATATGCCATGGTGAATGTGAGAAAACTTTGAGGTCTTTGGTTTTCTGATGTCCTCCTGTTATGAATAAGGCAAGATTGGTATAGGGTTGGTAGGTCACTTGTCCAGGTAATTAACAGCACAGCTGGGGTTGGAGCCCAGGCACTTGAGACTTGGTTTCTGCTCTTACCTGCCATGCTTCACTTACCTCCAAACACGAATTGGTTCAAACTAGTTTCAGAGTTTAGAGGTTGTACAGATGGAAAGTTTTAATCACTATGGTTTCAGATTCTTGGCTGATTCCAGCTTTCTCTTTAGTTAGGAACATGTTTTAACCTTTGTCATAATAGAACCTTAATAAAAATAAAGATTTGGAGTACTATATTCTCTTAATAAATTAGGTGGCCTCTTTATAAAATTTTATTTGTTTGTATGTCTAAAACTGTACTGTAGAAAAGAGTTAATAAAGATAAGGAAAACAATGCAAAATCAAAGTAACAGAACTTGCTGCTGGAAACTCTTTAAGATCAGATAGTATCAAATCAGACACTTCTAGTCTGAAAGTGCCAACTGCAATCAATAAGTGTTGTGAAAAGATGAGACAAAGCTGTGAGCATGATCTGAAACTGGGAGAGAATAAGTACAATAATTTAAAAAGTATGATTTCAGATCTCATTTTCAATTTTCAGATGGCTAATCTATGAAATTTGATTTGTTCTATAATAAAAACTTTGGAAGTTAAAAATAATTATTTACACATGGCTTTATTCTACATCAGCTTTACGGAAAGATGAAAAACGAAGGGCATATTAGAAAACCACAGTTTCCATCCAGTTTATTCTGGGGGAAATCAGAAAAATAGCTTTTTTTAAACCTAGTTCCTAAGAATGAGCTAAGTTTTTTCTAATTCTAATAACTTCACTGCTTTAGGTTGTTTTGATGGGGTTCTCTAAGAATAAGCTCAGGAGTTAATTTCTCCCTTCTCTTCTTTCCCTATATCACTCCCTCCTCAACCGTTTCTTTCTGCCCCCTCTCTCCTTTCCTCTCTCTTCTTCCTGCCCCTTCCTTCTCTTTCTTTTCACCCCACCCCCATGCCACTCTTTCTTGCATTCCCATATTTTTCTCATTGCCTCTCCCTCTTTCTTTCCTTTCATTGGCCCCAGTGAATTTGAAGAAATTACATAAACAAGGGTCTTACTGTCTTGAAAAACTATATATGTAAGTCTTTTAATCTAAAATATGCTATCATTTTTATTAGAGGTGGAAGGGATCACAGATACAAATCGTACTCTTAATGTACACATTGCATTAAATGCAAATATCGTTACATTAATGTACATGGGTCTTCCCTGTAACCACACTCTGCTATGTCACTGTGAAGTTCTACTCTGTGAAAAGGTGGCAGTGTATTTCCCCACACTTTGATTTTGTTTTGGCTACATGACTTGCCTTAGCCAAGAGAATGAGGCTGATGACGGAATGCCAGTTCTGAGCCTGGGACTTGAGAGGCCTTGCATGTTTCTGTTTTGCCTTCTTGCACCTCTATCATTGCCACATTCTTCTGCTGGTCCCAGAGAGGAGAGACACATGGAGCAGAACTACCCATCCAAGTCAAGCCTTGGTCAGCTAACACACAAAATCAGGAGCCAAATAAATGCTTATTGTTATGTGTCACTGACATTTGATGGTTGTTTGGTACACAACATTATTGTAGCTATAGGAAACTGATAAGAGTATCTAACTCAATGTCTGCCATTTTGGACAAGCTGAGACTGAGACCCGGGAAAGTCTAAACTAGTTACAAACTAGTTAATGACAGCTCGGGAACTAAGACTCAGAGCTCCAGATAGCCCGACGTATGCTCATCCAATAAAACATACCTTCTTGTAAAGCGAATTTGCCTTTACAAGGCAAATTCCCAAACTCTTAATTTAATACTCTTTTGATTAACTTATTGTTATTTAAATAACCTCCTTGTTATTTATTTCTTTAACTTCATAGATTTAATTTGAATCTATCATTTTAGCAATCAATTGGGTTAACTTGATTATTTAATTTATGATAAAAGGCAGGAAACAGAAGGCAGTATAGTAGTTAGGGCTTATCAGTCTTGCTGTAGTTTTGTGTGTGTGTGTTTGTGGTAGAAAGCTAAGAAAACTTGTTATCATAGCCACCATTAGCTGAGCAAGTATAGTTTAATTATAATTAAACTATATGTCAGGTATGGTGGTAAGTATTTTTTATTCATGGTCTCTTTTGGTCTATACAAGGGGTTAACAAACTATGGCCTGGGGCCAACTCCTGTCTACTGGCTGCTTTCGTAAATTAAATTTTATGAGAATACAGTTAGGTTTATTTGTTGATTTATAACCTATGGCTATTTTTATGTTACAGTGCAGAGTTGAGTAGCTGTAGCAGAGATTGTAGGGCCCGCCAAACTGAAAATATTTACTATCTGGCCCTTTACAAAAAAAGTTTGCTGGTAGTTGGTCTTACGATGGAAGTTTTCAAGTGTCCTGTGGACCCTGGGGTAACTTAAGAGGTCTGTGAGGTCAAAACTATTTTTATGACAATACTAAGACATTGTTGTCTTTTTCACTGTGTTGACATTTGTACTGATGGTGAATATAATAAAAACACACTGATGGTGGATGAAATTGCTGTCATTTTAGCAAGAATTAGGGCAATGGTGCCATACTAGAATAGTCACCATATTCTTCAAGCACTAAAACAAAAAAGCCAATTTCACTTAAGAATGTCCTACTGAAGCAGCAAAAATTAACTTTATTAAATTTTGATGCCGCACATATACAACTGTTTAGTATTCTAGGTGATGACATGGGGAGTGGGCGTAAATGCTGTGTTGTGTTCTGAAATATCATGGATGCCAGGGAAAGCTCTTATGTAACTGAGCTGAGAGCTCGTGTAGCCATTTTTTTCATGGAATACTATTTTTACTTGGAAAAATAAGGCTGATGGTTGCATGAGCTGCACTCTAAGATTTGTGCATTTCATTGTGTGCGCTTCAGTGACGGAAAACCACAATACAGGAGTAGTATAAAACAAATAAGTAAACAAACCACAGCAAAGTAAAAAAAAAAAAAGACTGACAGTCTTTCTTACTTTTCACACTTAAGTATTTGGCAGATATTTTTTTCAAAAATGAAGGAGATGAGCCTGTTACTTCTAGAAGAAAAACTGGTGGTACTATTTTGCCAATGATAAAATCTAAGCTTTCCAGTGAAAGCTAATTTTGGAAAACTTGCATCTACCATCTTTAGAATGACAGCTTTCCAATACATAACGACTTTTCTGGTGACTTCGGTGGTGATATTAATCAATGTGTTTTTTATTTCTTTCTTTGTTTTTGGCTATCGCATAATGCAATAGGTTAACATTTGGAAGATCTGTTATAACTCAGTGAAACAGTATTTTAAAATGACCAATCAATTATGTTACACATTTATGCAAGTGTAACAGAGGCTTTCAAATTGCAAGATGTTTTAATGGATCTTATACATTCATTGATATGATTTCTGATTCTACATGGCAACTAACTTTAAGAAACTACCACTTGTTGAGTTCTGGTGTGTAATCAAATGAAACTATCCACAATTATTTGAAAAGAGTATTGAAATGTTCCCCTTTTTCCAAGTACACATTTGTATGGTTAACATGAATCAAAACAGCATGTCACAACAGACTGAATGCAGCAGACATATGAATTCAGTTGCTTCTTATTAAGTCAGACATTTAAAAAACTTAACAAAAATGTAAAACTCTTCTCATCGATTTTTTGGAAAATACAGATTTTCCATAAAAATTTGTTGATGCTAACATCAAATAGGATTAATTTTTAAGTAAATAAATATTTAAAAAATTCTGTTTTAGATTTTGCTGTGGTAAATAATATCAATAGATATAATACCCATAAATAGAAACTCACAAGTCCTCAATAATTTCTAAGAGAGGTCAAGAGAGAAAAAATTTTTGAGAATTGCCAGTCTACATCTACTCTGTAAGTATAATTATTATTCTAATTTTACAGGTGATGGAACTGAGGCTAAAAGATATTAAGTAAGTTGCCCAAAATCAAATAGCCTGTGGGTAGCAGGGCTAAGATTCAAACTCCAGCAGAATGATTCTGGAACTTACATTTGTCACCACTAAAAATGCCACCTGGTATTTCTGGATTTAGAAAGCTCAGAAAACTCAGGACAGTCCCCCTAGCCTCCTTCCTCCACTTAGAACAGACTTTTTCTATGCACGCTACCTTCTTGTAAATTCTGAAGACAATGGGCCCGGGTATCTGCAAAGTCACCTTTCATAAATTTAGATACAGCACAGCCCAGAGAAGGAACTGTGGAGAGAGGATGAGCACAGACCTATCCTGGTAAGGTTTTTTTTCATTTGCTGCTAAGTAGGAAGA